>VKON01000900.1:0-26302 GCA_009741485.1 Malurus cyaneus samueli | reverse complement strand
CAAGGAGACCCCCAGGACAGAAGAACACGTGCATAAAGGGGAGGAGAAATATGTTAATGACTTCAGGGAAATTATTATCATATGTATGTTTATTCTGGGAAAATCAATGAATATGTATGTCAAATACAGTTTGTCTTGGGTTGATGTTTGTGCAATTCCTGTATTTCCCATATTCCTGTTTTTGTATGCCAAAAGTGCCGTGCCTTTAAAATCTGACCTGGAAGAAGGGGCAGGGGTGGCTCAGGCAGTTTAAAAGCCGGGGCTGCCACCCAGTCCTTGGCTTTTTGAACCTCAGCATTGTTGCTGCGGGAGTCCTTGCTCGCTGCATGCAGGGGAGTTACACTGTTGCCACTGAGCTAGCTCGGGTTTGTTAGCTTGGGCAGACAGCTCTCCTTGGACTGCCTATCTAATCTAGCGAGACTCTGTGAACTTTCCCTGGAGCAGTTCAGGAGGCCAGCGGGGACAAGGGCTGCCGCTCACATCTCTCTGATCCCAGGACTCCGGAAAAAGCCAAACGTCGGTCAGACGACGAAAGCACAGGCACCGAGCCCCTCTGTTATCATCAAAGTGAGGAGAGGACTAGGGTCACAGTTTCACTATTGGCTATGGCTTCCCATAGCGACATGTGGACTTTCTCTATTTGTTTTTGTTTTTTTTTCCCAGGAACGGGCCAGCTCATCCTTTCTCCACACCACTGACTAGACGAGTGGCTGTGGGGGAAGAGCGGCGTGCATTCCTGGACTTACAAGTATCTAACAGTTACTTTTTATCTTGTCTCTGTGGCACTCGTGTTTTTGTTAATAAAATACTTTTTTCCTCTTCACTTTGTGCTCCGAAACATCTATTTCATTGGTGGGAAAATAATTACAATATTCTTTCTCACTTCAGAGAAACATTTAATATGTAACATTATTTTTTTTCTCTGAAAAATTGTCTCAAACCAAGACAAGATAATAAACAGAAACTTTCCTGTACTCAGCATCATGGCTTTGGGAGGAGCTATCCTCCCCGCGGCTCCGGCTGAAATGATAAGAATCTTGCTTGTTTAATGCTACATTAGCATAAGGAGTATTTTTATTTTACCGCATTTTTGATTACAAGTTTCATAACAACTTCCTCTCTGCTACTTCCTTTCTCATATGTTCCCTCTCCGAGCATAGAGGTCCTTCTCACAGGATCACGTCACTTTATGACCTGTCATAGCATGGGTCCTCTCCAGGGGCCTGAAGTTCCTGTTAGGAACTGCTCTAAGCATGGGCTTCTCCAATGGGCTGCAGCTCCTTCAGACATGCTACACCTGCTGTTGTGTTGGGGGTCTCCCTGGGCTGTGGGGAACAGGCTATTTACCATGGTCTTCACCAACAGACTGCAGGGGAATCTGCCCTTGCACATGGACACTTCATCTCTCCTCCTTACTTCCCTGATCTCGATGTAACTGCGTTGTTGATAGCAATATTCACTCTTCTCTCCCAGCTGCTGTTGCACAGCACTTTTTACCTCTTTCTTAAATGTGTTATCACAGTCACTAAGCTTATGATTATCTCGCTTTTGTTCAGCAGCTTGCAGTTGGCTGAAACTGGCTCGCCCAAACAGGGTCAGCTTCTGATGAACTCTCACAGAAGCCACCCCTGCACTGCCCCGCCTGTAAACCTAGTACAGGGAAGAGATGTTATCAAAGAATAATGTCTTGGCCTTTGCTAGGAAGGATTGCTAACATAAAAAGATGCATCTATTCATATTTACCAATTATGAATTTTACTGGCAATCTTAGAAACCAATGCACATATGCAATTACACTATGATTTGTTTACTTGAAATTATCATATTTATCATTAAATTCAGGATATATTTTTAATTTTATTTGAAGTCATAAGAGAAAAATTCTCTCAGACTCTTTGGTCATTATGTTAGATAAATTAATTACAAGAAAGTTCATGGTTTAGATTCTCAGTGTCTGTGAATTCAGCTAGCTAATTTCCTAGGTCCAATTAACCTTGTCTCAGTTTTCACCCATTTTGCTTTGTCTTCTTCATATCAATAAACAACGATTTTTCCTATTATTTAAAAAAAATAATTACACTATAGCAATTTTTTTTGTTGTAAAGTGTAATCAATCACTAGGGCCAACTTGTTCTTCTTTGTACATAAAATACTATTTAGAGATGTATAGCAAACAAGCATTTTGCAACCTAAGCTGTGCTTGCAGCTCTGAAATCATAAAATCATAGAAGTGTTAGGTCGAAAAGACCTTAAGTTAATGTCATGGTTTACTGGTCCAATTTTTGGGTGGGGGGATGGGGACCAGGAAACCACAAAGATGGCTCATGTGAAAAGTTCTAGAAATTTCTCCCTCTTCTCCAGCAAAAGGAGTCCTGCCCTGTGTTTTAGAGCACATCCATCATGGCTCTGAGGTGATGGACGGCTGACCATCAGGCCTGGCAATTGCACAGGTTGTTCACCTCTGTGATGACGTATTTCTAGTATTAAGAAAGAATTCAAAACAAAATAGGCGGCCGCCAATTAGTTTTGAGGTGTTGATGTTTTAGTATCTTGCACTGGAAAAAAACAGAGCAGGAGGTGAGGAGATGTAAGAAAAATGGAGACCGAAGATCAGTAAGGAGAAGATCGGATGGCTGCTTCTGCTTGCTGTGGTTCTCGACATGGAGAAAATAAGTGTTCTCAAAAGGATTATTTCATCATTGAGAGAGACATGAATAGAAAAGAGAGTGACCTTGCTCTGAGAAAAAAAACTGGCCTTTGAGGACTGGAATGATAACAGCGAAAAAGGGGGAAGAGGCCTGGCCTCCCCCTCAGTCTGAAGCAGTGTCTGAAGTAAGTGGATGCTTAGAAGAAGCTGTGCTCTGCCAGAGATTTGTGATAGTGGTCTCATGCCGCTGAAACACGCAGTTTGGCCTTGAAGGCATTCTTTCTTTTCTCCTACGAGGTAAAAAGACTCCCATGGCCATAGCAGTTATTAGACACTGACTTTTGGGAAAACTTCACAGCTTGGACTGTAAGAACGCTTCTCACTATGATGCTGGACGACAACCGTTATGAGTGTTTGATCTTGTTAGACTTTCATTCCTGCCCCCTTTTGTGTGGGAAACTGGGGGGGGGGGGGGGGGGGAGGGAGGATCTGGGAAAGAGACGGGTCCTGGAAAGGATAACAGGTGTCTTTAAATGTCCGTTTTTTTTTTATTTTCTTCTCCTTGTATTTTGTCCCATCTCTGTTTTTCTCCCTGGTTGCCGTAGTATTTTAGTAGTTTGTAGTAATAAATCTATTTTTGCAACTTAAGTTATGCAGCCTGTCTGACCATTTTCTCTGGAGCACATATGTATCTTTCTCTCAATACGTTATGTTATCTGAAAGCCATAAAATTTGGTGTAATTGGGCTTTTGCTCTCCTTCTCTCTCCGGTGGGGAAAGGGAGGGACGTCTGGGTGCAGTGCTTTTGGCTTTCAGCACAGTCTAACCACCACAGTTAATCAAGTCAAACTGTAAATGAATGCTTGGCTTTCTAAGTCTGTAGGCATGGAAAACTCCCACTGGAAATCACTGTCCGAGTTCCTCCTGAACCTAAGTTTAGGTTCAGGAGCACACTTTTGAAGTGAACCGCCTGATTGCCCCTGCTTACCTTCATATTGTATTCTTAGCATCTAATAATCCCCAAGTGAGGAACTGGATTCCTTTAGAATGAAATTAAAGAGGCAAATGGACAGTACTAAGTAAATCCTGCACAAGGGTACACTAATGCTCCAGACCACACTATAATTTCGAGCCACAAACAGACTTTAGTCCTGAGATCAGACTAGACATGGTCTGAAAGAAAAAACAAACAAAAACCCAGGACATGGACATCAGGATCTCACATGTACTTTTTTCCCTACAGACCTACTCTCTCCTGTCCACCTTTACTTGCTAATGTAGACATAGCCTTTGTTTCCATTCCCCCACCTACAATCACTGGGATAATGATTACCTACTTATCCTGCTCACTCAAGGTGACAGACTGATTAGCTAGTGGATGTACAATGCACTGAACATGTAAAAAGTGCTAAATAACTTTGTTTTACTACAAATTACTATTGAGCTGTTACCATCAAAAAAGAAAACAGTAAAAGCAAAATTAATTTGTAATATCCTTATTGCTCTACTATTAAACTTTGTTTAGTTGATTAAACTCTGATTGCAGCATATATTTCATAAAGGTGTAATTCTGACACATACACATAAAAGTGCATTTTAAATATTTTATTTAGGATACTGTTTTGTAAGTAGAATAAAGTAGAAGTTTGTCCTTTATATAGTAAAGCTTTTCATAGGCCTGAGAAGAATATTTCTTACTTACCACAGATTTAAAAAAAAATTAAAAATTACTGCTCTTTTCATGTCATTTGCCACAACAACCAGAAGCAAAATGCAGCTAGTATTGTTATTTATTCTATTTATTAATTCTTGCTTAATTTGACCAAAGACTGTGTAAGGAATGTGTGTGTATATTAATTAACAAAACAGCCTCTACATTTCTTCCTGATGATTTTGGTGACATTAGCCTTGAGACTAAAGACTGTGGGACTAAACAACACTGATAAGAAGGTATGTCTTGGACAGACCACATTGCTGGAGTGCATTCAGGAGAAGAAGCATTTTTAAAGGCCTGTGTCCAAAAAAGGATAATTTGAAGAGTGGGATGTTCCCCAAATGATCACCAGCAATCCTCAGGAGACCCTACTCTAATGTAAATGAGTTCCAAGAAATTATTTAAATATGTAAAAGAATTTGTGGCACGTTTAGCATAATGTATGAGTTTCAGGAAATGCAATGAATATGTATTAGCTACATAGATATAAACTACTGTGTTAGCTAGCTGTGGCACATGTGATAGGAGGAGATATCCCTTGCATGCGTGCACCAAAATAAAGTAATGCCCTTTCTAATACTGAAATTAGAGTGTTAGTTTTATTCCTGATTTTCAGTGAGTTTTGGGTGACTCAGATGGGACAACTCTGTTGATGCTTCACGGATTCCAGCATCCTGAGGACTCCAGTATGCACCAAAGATTTTATTCAGGGAGATCCTCTCAGTCCCTGGATCTGCTGAGTTCAAGGCAAGTTCCCCTAGGATTTATTAAGGCATTACTGGAAGGGGTATAACAAGGCTGCTGAAAAGTCTCGCTGGATTAAGGGAATTTGGAAACCAGGTTTTGGGCTTGCTTGCACATTACTATGGGGACACCCAGAATGCCAGCCTATGGAAGATTAAAAATAAGAATTTAAAAAAAAAAATTTGGTAAAAGAGAGTGCCTTGTGGGTTAGAGTCCCACTGCCTACATACTGAAAGCTATGCCAGCTGTTTTGTAGGTGAGTTTACACAGGTGCCCTGTGTTTAAAGCTCTGTGGTGTGTGAGTGTTGCACACCCCTGAGGGTAAAAAGGTGGGAATGGGTGTTGCACATCCCTCTCAAAGGGAAATTTAATTGTCTTTTATTATATTCTGTGATGGGTTCTGTTCTATCATCAAAAGGGAGGGTTTGGAGAATTACCACCCCCCAGGATGTATTTTGAAACATTGTAGAGAGATGGGAGGTGCAGGGGGAGGCTATCTCCCCAGGAAACAGTTAATTGAATGTTGTAATAATTAGTGGCTTTTGTACCCTTTGGATGATGGTAAAAAACAGCCAAAGAATGGAACTTTAGGTTACAATACCATGTTACAATTGATGGAAATGTGTGTTGTTATGTAATTTGTTTTTCACATCCCTAATCATACTGGAATGGAAAAAAAAAAAAAAAAGTGTAACGTTACCAAGTGATCCCATGACTTTGGCTTTTGAGAAAGATCAAGGGAAAAAAAACCCTAAACCTAAGCGATGCTGCTCGGCTTGTAGTATTGGGAAGCGTTGTAAAAATTATGGTTGTGCAGAAGAAGAGGTTGATTTACTGATACCCCCTGAGGGAGGGGATAGAATGGATGCAGAAGAAGGACATGGGGGACGTTTGGTGTGATGGCATTTGTCTTCCCAAGTAACTGTTATGCATGATGGGGCCCTGCTCTCCTGGAGATGGCTGAACACTTGTGTGCCCATGGGAAGCAGTGAATGAATTTCTTGTACCCTTCCAATTATTTTCATGATTCTGCTGATGGGAAAGTGAACCAGCAGCTGCTGCTGCTGGCTGGGGTTAAACCACACCTTTTGGCAAGATTAGGATCTGTTAGTGCTGTTTAGCTGATAATGAGCAGGCTCCTGTACTTGCTATGGGTCTCACTTCCCTGACTGTATATTAGTATCTAGGGCTTATTAGTAGCCACTTTTTGCTTTCCCTGCTTGTTGTACTGCTGATCACCTCACTGTATTGTGCCTGGGAGCATTTTGATAATGATGCCCATGGGCTGGCAGGTGACCAGGGCAGTGCTACTGTTTCTGTGCTGCTGTACTAGACAGGCTGGAACTCTGGAGCTATTTTGCAAGTCCCACTGAGTCAAGCAGTTGTAACCGATGAGCCACTGCTAGTTAAAGATACCATTATCAGTGATGGACCTCAGGTCCTGGAAAGAGTTAGCAGGGAAGACCCAGAGAAAGTTGTGAAGGTATTTGAAATCATTATCCGAACCCAGGACCCTGACTGGAATGATATGCTGGTATTTAAAAAGAAGGGACACTGGAAGCGGGAATGTTTGTGGGGAAAGGGACCAGTAGGAGCTGCTGGACCCTGGACTCTACCCAGGGCTCCTGATCAGGAAGTAAGGTGTGTGACAAGGACCAAAGGTGTCATCCCCAGCTGAACCTCTGGTTACATTAACACTGGGGAGTAAGAAAATTGATTTCTTAGTAGATACTGGAGTGGTGTATTTTGTTTCAAATCCATGTAAACGAAAATTTAGTAGGAGACTGTAGATGATGTTGGTGTCACAGGGGAGGCTGAAAGCAGTTTTTCCAACCTCTAAGGTTTAAATTGGGAAAAAGATGGGTAACCCACCAGTTTTCATATATGCCAGAATGTCCTATACCCCTGTTAGGGAGAAATATTTTAAGCAAAATGGATGCTCAGATTACATTTAAAGACATATAAATACAAGTGCAGATTCCTGAGAGTAAAGCTCTGGAAGCCCAGGTTTTCATGTTACAACAACCTGAAAATAAAGAAGAGGGAATTCCAGAGGAGGTCGAAAATGCTGTGATTCCATTGGTATGGGCAACAGGAGTTCCAGGAAAATAAAAGCAGCTGAACCACTAAGAATCCAATTGAAACCTGATGCCAAACCAGTAAGGTTGAAACAATATCCTTTGAAATTAGAAGCTAGAAAAGGGTTACAGAAGTTGATTGATAACTTTATGCTACGTGGACTATTAAAAGAATGTTAATCTGAATTTAACACACCTATTTTACCTGTCAGGAAACCTCACTCAGGTGAATACAGGTTAGTACAAGATCTCAGAGCTATTAATAAAATAGTGGTAGATCTATATCCAATAGTAGCGAATCCATACACACTTGTGACTACTATTAAGGAAGGTGATGAATGGTTCACAGTTTTAGATCTTAAAGATGCTTTCTTCTGCATATCTCTAGAAGCTGAAAGTCAGCCTTTGTTTGCTTTCAAATGGGAAAATCCATCAACTGGCCATAAGGCCCAGCTACTTTGTTGCCCTGAATTGAAGTGACCATAGCTTTACTCAACTTTCTGGGACAGGCTGGTTACAGGGCATCCAAGAAGGTGTCTTAAATTGCTCAAAAACATGTGACTTATTTAGGATTCACCATCTCATGAGGACAGTGAAGTCTTGGAACTGAAAGAAAAGAAGTGATTTGTCAAACCCCAGAGCCAAGGTCCGTGGGCAAGTTGCGAATGTTTCTCATGATAGCTGGATGGTGTAGATTATGGAATCTTAATTACAGACTGTTAATGAGGCCTTTGCATGAGGTTTTAAAGGATTCTAAGGAAATATTACAGTGGACTCCTGAATGCCAAACTGCTCTTAGAGATTTGGAAAGAGCCTTGATGTTAGCCCCAGCATTAGGACTACTAGACTTGACGAAACCTTTTGAGCACTTACACCTTGCATTAGGTGTATTAGCTCAAAGGTTGGGAATCTGGAAGAGGGCTGTAGGATATTTTTCCAAGCAGTTAGACAATGTAAGTAAAGGACGGCCTGCCTGCCTTTGAGCAGTAGCAGCCACAGTTCTTATAAAAGAGACCTGGAGTTTGACATTGGGCCAAAAGATGACTGTTTATGTTCCACATATGGTCATTTCAGCTTTAGAACAAAAGGAGGACTACTGGTTGTCTCTGAGCATGATGCTTAAATATCAGGTTGTGTTGCTGGAACAGGAACTGAAGACCATCACTGCTCTAAATCCTGCTACGTTTCTTGATCCTGGATCAGAGAATTAACTTTTGAAAAAATTTATTCTAGCAGGGAAGACTTAAAGGATATTCCCATTGAAAACCCAGACTGGAATCTGTTTACAGGTGGCAGTAGTTTTGCCCAAGAAGGCAAGTGGAAATCAGAATATGTGGTGTAACTCACAGTAAAGTAATTGAAGCCAACCCACTACCTGTCAATACATCTGCACAGAAGGCAGAGCTTTGCAAAGAGCCCTAGAACTATCAGAAGGTAAGAAAGTTAATATATGGACTGATTCTAAGTATGCCTTTGGAGTAATCCATGCACATGGAGCTATATGGAAAGAAAGGGGTTTATTGTCTGCTCAAGGGTCCCCTGTCAAATATGGAGAAGAAATAAACTCCCTCTTATGAAGTGTACAATTACCAATGAAGGTGGCTGTAATGCATTGTAAAGCCCAACAGTTTGGACAATCCCCAGTTATTACTGGAAATAGTTTAGCAGACAAAACTGCTAAAGAGGTTGCAGAACAAAGTATTCTACTTGTAATTCCATCAAAGGAAGAGATGCTTCCCCAAATTACTCCTAGGTACGATGATCAAGATCAACAGCTTGCAAAAGCCTTAAAGGCTTAGTTAAATGCCGAGAGTTGGTGGGTAACCCCAACCCAACAAGTAATAGTGCCATAAGTAATAATGAAACAGATAGCAGAGAAAGAGCATAATGAAACTCATTGGGGAGAAGCAATGATGGAGAACTTAAAAACACAGGTGCTTAGCATCAGGATGGTAGGAATTATTAAGAGTATAGTAGGGAATTTCTGGATTTGTCTACAAAACAACCCACAAATACTTAAAAGGCCACCATTAGGAACTATTAAAAAAGGAAATAGTCTGAGAGATTACTGGCAAATTGATTTCTCAGAGCAGGATGGATATAGGTACCTCTTGGTCCTAATAGATACCTTTTCTGGGTGGCCCGAAGCTTTTCTCTGTGTCACCAACAAGGCAAGAAAATGTTTGTTAAAAAAAAATTATACACAGATTTGGGATACCACTGGGTATGCCTTTAGACAGAGGACCTCATTTTGTGGCAGAAATAGTTCAGAATCTCAGTAGAAAGCTGGGAATAAAATGGGATCTCCATACACCATGGAGACCATAATCTAGTGGGAAGGTTGAGAATGAATCAGAGCATAAAGAGGCAAATGAGTAAAATTTGTCAGGAAGCATCACTCAAGTGGCCACAGACTCGTCCCCTGGCCTTGTTGAGAATTAGAATTCATCCAAGCTCTAAGGAGAAGGTAAGCCCATATGAAATCCTCTGTGGGAGACCATATCAGCCTGTAATTATACCTGGGGACAGTCTTATAATAGGGAATCACAATTTGCAGGAGTATGAAATATCTTTGAGGAAAACACTTTCATCCCTGCATAGGTTTATTGTTTTAGCATCACCAGTGACCTTAGATGTTCAAGCATACCCTCAGTGTCCAGGAGATTGGGTGTATCTTCAAACCTGGAATGATGAACCTTTAAAGGAAAGGTGGAAAGGACCATTTTAACGTCTGTTAACCACCCATACAGAAGCCAAGCTTGATGGAATCGGTCCATGGATTCATTACAGCAGACTTAAAGCCACACTGAACTCTGAACGGAAAGTGGAATCAACTGGACCTCTATGATTAAAGTTTAATAAGATCCCACATAAACTGTACGTGAGAGGACTTTGCAAGTTATTGGGAAATAATGTATAAACAAAGATATGTTACAGTAGTGTTTGTATTTCTATTTTGATATTTTTATTTGAAGCAGTATGAAGTTTTTAACTCTCTGTCTTGTTAAGTGGACTAAGTTTAACAATACCAATGAGATCAGGTCTGAGAAACCAATGGAGCTTCAATCTCTACCTGAAATTGATAGAGGAAGTAATGAAGACAGCTAATCTGAGTGATTCTTGGGTATGTGTTCATATGCCTGAACATTTGGGAAAAGGAATGCACTTAACTGAAGTTCCAATCCCTACTGATATAAAATGGGCAACATTGTGGGTAAGTACCTCATTTAATATAAGTCAAGAAGAAAAAGATCAGGAGTGGGATGTGGAGAAATCACCTTACCCTAGCACATATATAACCAGATGTAATTCCCCAAAAGGACTAGGCAAAGTGGATTGTGTCAACATCGCTTTTGTAGGAAACCATATGAATTGTAATGTGATTGGTTTTTCTTATAAGTAAATCAGAACTGAATGGCTTTAGATATGATGTTGGCATCACAAGGGGAGGTCTGTACCATAACTAACAGTAGTTGCTGTGTATATATTGATCAAACTCAGAATGTAGTGACTAATTTAGAAACAATTTGAGAACAATTTGGGGGTTTCAGGAGTTGTTGGTAAAGATATCATCTTGGTTTCCACACCTATCTCCATGGGTCAAATGGATTATAGTGACTGTGATGATAGTGATTATAGTCTTTGTAGGCATTTATGTGAACTGTTGTACTAATGTTTGTAACCCAAAATATTATAAAGCTTTAAAGTGAGACTTGCTGAAAATTTCAACAAGTCTCAAGAAGGGCAATGTTGGGAAAATGTTTAATTGTTACAAATAATGTTTAAGTCTTGTGAATTCCTTTAGCTTTAACAGACAATGCTTAGTCCTGTATTCACCCATATCAGTGATTTCTGTATTCAAGTGGATATCTTAGCCTTGAGACTAAAGACTGTGGGCCTGAACAATGCTGATAAGAAGGTATATCTTGGGCAGACCACATCACTGGGATGCATTCAAGAAGAAGCTGGGTTTTTTGAGGCCTGTGACCAAAAAAGGATAATTTGAGGAATAGGGTGTTCCCCAAATGACCACTAGAGATCCTCAAGAGACCCCCTACTCTAATGCAAATGAGTTCAGAGAAGTGATTTAAATACGTAAAAGAATTCCCCCAGGGACATTTAGCATATATGTATGAATTTCAGGAAATGTAATGAATATGTATTAGTTACATAGATATAAACGAGTCTGTTAGCTAGCTGCAGTGCCTGTGATAGGAGGAGATATCCCCTGCACACCCAGTGCCGAAATAATGCCGCTTTCTAATACTGAAATTAGAGTGTTACAGAGTTTTATTCCTGATTTTCAGTGACAGGCTTGTCCATTGTACCACACAATGGGTATGAAGTCTCTCACATCGTGCAGGGAGTGATAGAGTCCATTGGTGCACACAGAAGGGGGGTTGAAGTCCCTTTTTTAGCGCATAAAAAGAGGTATCAAGTCCTTTGTAGTGTTTGAAATGATGGGAAATAAACCCAGCATAAATAAGGGAACGCCCTTGGCTGAGGTTGTGCAAAATTAGGAGAAATTGTTCGGTACAGTAGAATTTTGCAAGGACTGTGCAATAATGTTGTGCCAGGAGAATTGGCCAGCTATAATATGGTCTGCTTGCTTAGCAGGACAATGGCCATCACAAAACTTAAATAACACACTTGCAGTTAGCGTCTTTGTAGACCAGACACCCCATATTTTAAGAAGCATATGCCAGTGTGGTGGGGACCAGTACAGATGGGGGACTGTTGGTCTCAGCACAGCCTCTATGTATTAAAACAAAGGGAGATAGGACCGTATTCCCCTAGAAGCCAAGAAGAGTATCCAGAAGCAGACAAACCAATACTTTGCTCAATGGATTTTGAAGCATTCCATTAGATGAAGAAAACCAGCCTTTGCTTGCCTTCCCTTGGAAAAGACAGCAATTGACTTGGACATGCTTTCCCCAAGGATTTTCCTGATCCCCTACAATTTTTTCCACGAATATTGGGGGTTGATTTAAAGGGTATGAAATCACCGCACAAATCAGGTTTTGTATAGTGTGTAGATGATTTGTTATTAGCAAGTAGTGATGAGAATGCCTTTATATTAGACACTATACATTTATGTGGCACTAGTGAAAAGGACACACCATGCATCTCCATCCAAACTTCAGCTGAGTCAAAAGAAAGTGAAATATTTACGCTTTATTTTGGGAAAACGGCAACAGAGTGAAAGGAGTTAAACAAAGAATCCTGTATTTTTGCCTACTTGTTTTTGTAGTTTGCCTAAAACATTGTAACTTTCATTTTATAATTTAGCTTTACTTACTCGATTTTGCTTAAACTTTGTAACTTTCAATCTATAGTTTAGCTTTACCATATAACTGACATTCATAGCTTTGTTTTAATTGCTATTAGATCATATTGGAATATTGATAACGAGGGACTGAGAAGATGAGCAAACCTTGCCAGCTGTGGCTTGTTCACAATGACCTAAGACATCCCAAAATCTAAAAAAAAGGGAATTGCAGTTCCAAACAATGGACAATAGGTGACAATCTTGTTCCACAAAAACACAAAGGACTGAAAATCAAAAAAATATTACATTAAATACCTATTAGATAACAAGGAGGGCAGACTTTGGGCACGGTTTGGGGATTTTTTGAATATTATAATGTAAATAAACCCTAGGGAACAGTGCTTGAGCCAACGTGCTTATGGAAGGGACACCCCCAGCATGTTCTCAATATCGAATAAAGGAATGCTTTCTTAATAGTTTTGTCTGTCAAGTGATTTTCTTTGAATCAAGAAAATAGATCTATAAAGAATAGGTGGAACATGACACCACATGAGGTGGAAATACTGGTGAAACAGTGTGTGGATCAAGTTTTGATGCCACAACAGGTACATAGATATGAACTGGTCTTTCTAATAGCAGATAATGTAATCTTAAAAATATGTAGCACCTTGAATCCAGCAAGCCTAGTGCCTCTACCTGATGATGGAGAACATCAGCAGTGAGCAAATTATATGTATCCCAAGTAAACCACAGACTGAGTGAACTGATGTTTCCTCACATAACCTAGATCTAGTTCTATTTGCAGATGGCCCATCCTACTACCTACAAGGATAGGGCCGGTCTGGGTGTGCTGTGGTGAGCCAGGGGCAGGTAATAGAAGCACAACTCACAGCAAGGATGAGCACACAAGGAGCAGAACTAGTAGGTTTGATGAATGCAGAACATCTCAGAAAAGAGGAATGAGTTAACCTTGTGAAAAACAAGATTCACTTTCTTGTTAAAATTTAGAGTTTTAATAAATGACAATAGGGTACATAAAAGCAAAGGAATACAGCGCTGGGTGCTTGGCAATCTGCCAGAGGCACGCTGGGTATGGGTAGAAACTTCTTTAAATACATTCTGTGTTACATCAGCCTAATGCCTATTCATAGACATTTATGCATATTTAAATCTGTCTTGTAACTTTAACATGGATCGCCTTTTTACAGTCTTGTTGTTTTATGCTCCTGGGGTCATGTTTGTGTGATCCCTGTTCCACAACTTCAGCAGATGGTTTTTGTCGATAGAGAAGTATTTATAACAGGGGTCCCAACACCTGCCTTGTACCCTTTGTCCGTGCAGATAAGCCATCTGAAGGTGTGCTGCCTCGCAGCCAGACTCCTTTTGCAGCAAATAATGGATGTTTTTACAAGTTCTTCTGACCAGATATTTTTCCCCAAAGCCTCTGTTCCTTCCACCTCCACCCTTTCCCTGTCAGGGTCTGTGCTGGCCTGGCAGTTGATAGCCCTGGATGGCCTCCCCACCCCGAAGGTGCTAAGCATCCTTTGTGAATGTATGCATTCTTTTCCCCAGTCTGAGCTGCTTCTTATCTTTAAGGACCATTGCCATCAGGGCCCCATTCAGGGTTTTTTTGGTGACTTTCTTTGCAGCTTTTGTATAGTTTTGCTATAATATAAAAAAAAACATAACTAAACTTCTACAAATAAGACAATATTATATCATGATGCACAATACATAGCATCTACCTTTAATCTCTGCGAGAACTAACACTACAATATGTGTTTAACACACACATAGCACTCATCTTAATATTTGCGAAAGCCAACACTATAATATGTGTTTATAACAACCTCTATACAAATTAGATGGAAGTGCTCTTTTTACAGTGAATATAACTGAACAGCTGTATAAGACTTTGGGGACAGAGAGAAAATTATATACATTGTATTGCCCACAATCTTCAGGACAAGTAGAAAAGATGAATAGGACATTAAAAGAAAAGATAGCAAAAATATACACATGCATTAATCTGAAATGGCCAGAAGCATTAAATTTGGCTCTTTGGGATGTCTGCAATACTATGAGACAACCTGTAAGGCTAACACCAGCAGAAATTATCTTTGAGAGGCACTTAGCTACACCAAGGACTTATATCCCAGCTAAGACCAGCCTGTTGGAAGGAGATAATGCCTGACTCAGCATGTTATGAATATGCAGAAAGGGTTCAAAGGGTGAAGTATGCAAAATAGTATCAGCCCAGCCCACCTGAAATATGGTACACAACCTGGGAATGAAGTGTTGGTCAAGATATTTTCATGAAAATCTAAATTAAAACCTAAATGGAAGTGACCATATACTGTCTAAACGTGTTCTCTATTTTGCTGTTAAAGTTTTGGGTAAGGATAACCGGTTACATCATTTGCATATCAAACAAGTAGTGAATGATCAAACAGTTGGTCAATAACGGACTTTTGAGACTCTTTCGTGGTTGTATCTTGATAATCATTTCTACCCATGATAACCTTGTTAGTCTTAATGCTGCTATGTTCATCACTAGCAATAAGGCAAATGGTTAAATGCCTTGAAAGGTGTACTTTCCTATTTCTTTATGGCAGTCTTGTTAGCCTAAATCGTTATGTTTGTTACTTGTAACAATGTTGTATATAAGGGCAGTGGATAAATGCCTTAAATGTCTGTTTCTTTTTTTTCAATTAGTATATTAGCAGAAATGCTCAATTAAAACAAAGGAAGGACTGATGAGGAATACATGTGGTGTAGGTAGCTCGGTTTGCAAACTACAGTGCGAGATGCAGATTGAGCTCTGGGTGGGAGCCAGACAAGAGACCGTGAACTGCCAACCCTTTGCATAACAAAGGATTGTAAAACCGGTAGCGCCGAGCGCCAGACGAATGGACACTGAGAAACATAGCAGGAGTCAAAGAATCAGGAGGAAGAGAGAGACTTCCGCATGAGTAGACTGTGAGGGGATAAAAGCCATGGGGTTCCTTTGTTGGGGGTCCTTCCTCGGAGGCACCAGCTCAGGCTGTTTCTGTGTTACTGCGCTGTGAATAAATGGCTTTATGGAACGAGACATCCGAGACTCATCTAAGGGAAACCTGGTCTGACTATGTGAGTGGGGTGTGTAGGGAGACAAGCGGGTACCCGTCGGCTCACTGGAGCTGCCCGCTCAGTCTCAGAAGTTAATGTCTCTGGTATTAGGAGTGTGACTGCCAGAGTGGCTCCTAAATGGTCAGACTGGGAAGTTTCTTTAACATAGGCTAACAGAGTACTGAAAGAGTAGATTTGCTGATTAGCTAGGTTCTTTTCAACACAGCCACACAATGCTACAAGTGGAATAAAGTCTTTTTTGTCACCTGCGTTTTTGAAAACTGCTGTAAATTTTCTTTTTCCCCTCACTTTTTAATAGCTATATTTGTTATATTTTGTTTTCTTGATTTTTGTTACTTTCATTTTCTGAACTATTGCAACTTATTTCAAACAAAGCTGTTTGTCTTATTCTTCATGAACATTTCTAAGTTTCAGAAATAATTACAAGTAATATTTGCTGGATTACTCTGCTGTTTTATTCATGCAAACTAGTTTGCAACAATCTCTATATTTATATCCTTTGTTGCATCTTCCAAGCAAGTCCTATAAATAGTATTTTAAATGGAATTATAACAAGATCCCAAATATATTAAAACATGCAGCTTAGTTCAAGCATTTATGTCTGGATAACACAAAAATCTTACTACTCCTCAGCAAGCATTTCTAGTGCAACATAAGTTAGTAAAAGCTACTGCTTTGGTACCTTTGTCTCTTTTCCATATCAGCCTATAAATTGGATGATAACAGTATAATCTACAAGAGTAATATATTTTCTCCCCCAGCTCGAATATTTAGTGTCAGTATGATACTTTTCCAAACAGAAAAGTTATTGTATGAAAATACTGATCCATAGTGCTCGGTTAAAGGCAAACTCCTGATCATTTAGAAACAGAATCATTCAGCAGGATCCAGGCCATAGTAATTCAGTGGTTCAAAGATAAATAGAATTGTTTGTCTGAATATCTGATGATTTACAACATAAACACACTATAAAGCAAATGGGGGAGGGAGGAGGGAACAACCAAAAAAACCCCAACAAACAAAACCCCCAAAACCCAAAACCAAGATCAGCCTGAATCAGTGTTTTATTTGAGAAATAATGGTGAGTGTGGATTCATTATTTATCCAGGAACAAAACCTAGTATCATTTCCAGCATTTTTCTGAAGAATTATAATTTCAATTAGATTACTGGGAGGTGAATAAGGCCTGCGATATTTATCATTACAGAGATAGTGTTAGCTTAAGAAAATAAATGCTCCTAGGTGACATTTCTGTCACAATATACAACTGCAGTATCCTGCATTATTAGAAAACCAATCTACCTTGCTCGCTGACAGACTTAAAAGTCTGCCCAAATCCAGAACAAGATTACTGTGAAAGCATGAAAAGCTTGAATTTGCAATATCAATTGCTCAGTGAGGTCTTTCATTTCAGAAACGCTTGGAGAGAATAATTTTCTCTCCTCTGCTCTGAGAGAAAATGATAAGGGAAACAATTATTTCCTGTCTGGTTTCAAGTCATCTTCCTATAGATTTAATCTCTTCAATTAAATTATCCAAATTGGAAGAGTGAGAAGGATCCTGACCTACGATCTCCAGAAAGAGGATTCATAAGAAAGACAATTAAATTAAAAAGGAGAATGGCATGAAGGAAAACCTTAATTTACAAATGCAAGTCTAAACTTAATTTCTAGATGTATTGGGTTTGCATGGCAAGATTTTAGTAGCAGGTTTCTACATGGGTGGCTTCTTTCTGAAGATACTCCTTTCCCCTGCCTCTTCCAATAATGGGGAAAATAGGAGAGATTATAAATTGGAATAACACTTACTGAAAATCACAATACTCACATCAGTATTAATAGCAAAAAAAAAAAAAAAAAAAAAAAATGAAAAAAAAAGTATAATCAAAGAGTTTTCCCACAAAAGGGTATTCACCACTGAATGTCCCCCCCTCCTCCCCCCCATCTGAACAAAAACAACGAAGAACTAGGACAAAACAAGCCCCTCGGGAGCCCTCGGGAGCTTAGATCATTTGTGCCAAACTGCCCATTGTTTTCTCCGAACCACTGTGCTTGGCTGTGTTCGGCAGTGTCCGCGCAGCTGCTTCCACTCTGGCTGGGGGTTTTGCGCTCCGCTGCTGTGGCTCTCCCAGTGCTGAGTGGCGGTCCAGGTTCTTGTCCTAGGGTAGCTGAGTATTTGTATTCCTATCATCTGCTTATGTTAGAGGAAACCCTTCTGTAACTATACATTAGTTGAGACTGCTCTGGTTTGTTTTGTGGTGTTCCTCCCTTCAAGGACAGTGGAAGGGAGAGGTACAAGTTACACACATTCCTGGAGGAGAGACTCGGGCTCAGCGGCGGGGAAAGAGCTGCCTGCTCTCTGGATTGCTCCTTTTTCCCCTCTTTTTTTGACTTGTTTTTTTTTTACCTAGATGTTTTTTTCATCATCTGAGAATTAGAAGATTCCCGTGGCGTGACAGGCGAGAAAGATCCTCCAGTGAACCACCGGAGCGACTCTGTCCAACCTCTCTGGGGAGCCCCGGAGGGGGAAGTCACTCCCAGGAGGGAAGAAAAATACTCTAAGATCCAACAGCTGGTCCCACAGGTGTTTTTTTTTGTTTTATAATTTTCTTTTTTTTTTTCCCTCTCTTCTTTGTGGGCATATTATTTTGTTGTTGTTTTGTTAAATAAATAGTTTTTTCTTTTCACTTTCCTCTCTGTGGAAAAGTTGTCTCTGGACCTGGGTGGGGAAAGGAGGGGGGTTTTGCTGGAACTTGGGAGTGTTCGCCCCCCATTAAATTAGTTCAAACCGCGACAGTTCTCCTAACGGGGCTCCCGGGTGTAGAGCAGCGGTGCTTGGGCTCTCCGGTGCCGGCGGCAAGACATTCTCCACTGCGGTGGGGTTCTCTCCTGGTGCAAAGCAGCAGTGCGGTCCTGACTCCGGTGCGACACACTCTCCGGAGCAACCCAGGCAAAATGGTGAACTTTCTGTTTCCGGACCCGGCTTTTTTTCTTGCCAAAACCATGCCCGCAGCAATGATGTGGATAGTATGGAGTTAAACAGTGCTAGAAACTCCACCCCTCCCCTTTTTCTCTGTACCAGAGACAAGGCATAAACTGTTGGTCAAGTCCAGGGCTAAGTTTGGAAAGGGGCTCCACTCTGAACCTTGTGACTCAAAGGAGGGTTCCTTATTCCTTTATCCTTACCCTTTTCCACCCCACCCCCTTCCCCCAGCCTTCACATAGATAATTTTTGGGCTGGCTTGGTTTTTAGATTATTGATTTTAGATTTTAGTTTGCTTTCCCTGTGTGCTTTTAACATCTAGTAAGGTAGAGTGAACCTTGCCAACAACCATTATTGCACTTTCACTTTTATATTAAACCTGCTTTTGCCAATACCTTCGCTGGTGATTCTTTAAGCAACCTAAAACACTCATTCACGGCGTGGAAGGGACCCACGCTGGGGCAGTTTGTGATGAAGTGTAGCCCATGAGAAGGACTCATGTTGGAAAAGTTCATGGAGGACTGTTTCCCATGAGAAGGACCCCACACTGGAGCAGGGGAAGAGTGTGAGGAGTCCTTTCCCTTCGAAGTAGCAGCAGAAACAACATGTGATGAACTGACTGAAATCCACATTCCCCATGCCCCTGCACTGCTGGGGGGAGGAGATAGACAAAAATCAGGAGTAAAGTTAAGCCTGGGAAAAGGGGGGAGGGGAGGTATTTTTAATATTGGGTTTTTTTCTCATTAAACTATTCTGATTTGATTGTAATAAACTCAATTCCCTTATTTGAGTCTGTTTTGCCTGTATTGTAATTGGTGAGTGGTCTCTCCATGTCCTTATCTTGACCCATGAACTTTTTGTTCCCCTGTCCAGTTGAGTAAGGAGGTGATAGTGACTTTGGTGGGCAGCTGGTATCCAGCAGGGTCAACCCATCCCACTACACTTGCTCATTACAGTCCTCTCAATGAAGGAAACCTGGTATATTCTAGAATACTTCATCCTAGGAGAAGATATATTTGAAAATTAACAGGATCACTATACTTGGCTGTAGGAAGAGTGCACACCTAAAGCTTCAAGGTTTTCTCTTCTCTATTTCTTCTACTTAATAACATAGAAGTTATTTTGTGTGGGTTTGGTTTTGTTTTTTTTTTTACACAATTTATTCCATAGAGAGAGAATGAAAAACAAATCTTTATAGCAAACAATGACATTAGTACATTGAAGTGGGCTACTGGGAAAGGACAGAAAAAAAGAGAAACCAGTATTCAAATGAATTTTTACTTATAATTTATGAATTTTCAAAAAGAAAATAATATAGCATCACAAAGCCAACTCCACTAATAGCCATTATTGGAATCAACTAAGGAGAGCCTTTGAAATTACTTGTCATTGTTTGCTTTTTCAGCTCAAGATGCAAAGTAGTTCCACAGATTGAGGGCTCAGAAGATCACTACAAATAAAAACAAAACACAGGGGTATAATAGGAAAAATCAGAATTCTGCTTGCCCTTTTTAGAAAATAATGGCAAAGAGCCAAGGATGATTAATTGAAGGCTAAAAATCTCCTATTTGTTGAGGCCTAACTGTCTTCAGGTATTTCACTGTCTAGTTATCACAAGGGCACTGAAAAGCAGTTTTACATTAAAAAAGGAACCTACAGATCTTGGCCTTTGCAAGATCTCCTGACTTTGTAGCACACTTACATTAGTAAGAGTGTTGGGAAGGAAAGTGACGAGAATGTTAATTTCCCATGATCATTCTACTCTCTAACATTGTTTCAAAACTTGTTTTGCCCTTTACCTCTCCCAGTTACTGTCCTTATCTCCAAATTCTCATGATCTGAGTCACAGTGCCAAAAAGACTATAGTGGATTGACCCTGGCTGGATGCTAGATACCCAACAAAGCCTCTCTATCACTCCCCTCCACAGCTGGACAAAGGAGAGAAAAATTAATAAGGGTTCATGAGTTGAGATAAGGACAAAGACAGATCACTCATCGTTTACTGTCACGGACAAAACAGACTTGAATTAGAGATATTAATTTACTTTATTACTAACAAAAACAGAGCAGGATAATGAGAAGTAAAATAAGACCTTAACAACTATCTTGGTCTCAATTTCTAAGTGTCCATGAGTCATATATCTAATATCAGAGGTCAAAATAGACAAAATATACCAAGTGACTAGAAGCAAATCCTGGGCAAATTCAAGGTAAGAACAGGACAATGTTTCACAGGGGAAAGTTATTTTTTATAACATATCAAGAATTGTGCAAGCATGTCGATCTATAAGTTTTTAGCTCAAGAGTGCATTTTTTTGCCTTTGTGGATCAAGATAAGTATAGTTAATAGGTGAAGAAAAAGCTACACGTGTAAGCAAAGCAAAAAGAGGCATTACTTCACTGTTTTAACACTTTCTGGGCCTCAGCATGTACAATGCTATTTGGGAAGACATGCATTTCCCCCCTTCGTAGAGCTTTTTTGCTGAGCACAACATCCTACCAGCCCCCCCCCCCCTTACTGACTTGAGGTCAGGGATGGGAAGGGGGGTGGAAGAGTGGGGGGAAAAAAAGAAAATCTTGACACTGTGAAAGCACTGCTCAGCAATAGCCAAAACATTGACTATATTGACACTGGTTTAGTCAGAAATCCAAAACACAGTATGATACAGGCTGCTATGAGCAAAATTAACTCCATCCCATCCAGATATAGCATTGAATTTTTATTGCTAGCATTGCCCTAGTCTATGAGATGAAGTGGCATGCATAATGCTTAGTAAAGCCAATATCAGAGTTGAAAAAAAAGTCCCATATTAGATCCTCAGTTTCCCAAGCCTGATAGGTTCCTAAAAGCACCTGACACCTTTCCCAACTTTCATGCATTTGAGTTTTTTTGACCTTATAAGTTAGCATTTGCTGCAACAGAAACCTTCTGTATTTCTGGCCGAAACCCATTTACCCAGAAACATGGATAGAAGTAGTTTCAGGAATTCTTATCCAATGTTCTCTAACATGACCAAGAGAATTAACATTCAGATTAATGATTTAAGAGAATAAATTGGGAGAGCAGTGGCTAGAGAATAGCCCTGCTAGGGGTGCAGGTCAGCAACAGGCTCACTTGGAGTCAGCAGCATACCCCAGCAGCCAAGAGGGCAAAATACATCCTGGGGTGCATCAAACACAGCATAACCAGCTGGTCAGAAGAGGTAACTATCTCTCTGTATTTAGCATTGGGGTGGTCTCACCTTGAGTATTGTGTGCACTTCTTGACCCCACAATTAAAAAAGGATTTGAAGGTCCTTGAAGTGCCCTCAGAGGAGGGCAACAAAGCTGGTAAAAGGGCTGGAAGGCACGTCCTGTGAGAAGCAGCTGAGGACTCTGGGTTTGTCTAAGTTGGAGAAATGGAGGCTGAGACAACCTCAGCTCTCTGAAGCTTCCTAAGGAGAGGAAGCAGAGAGGAAGGTGCTGATCTCTTCTCCCTGGTATCCAGACAGGATCACAGAATATGCTGAGTTGGAAGAGACCTACAAAGACAATCAAGTCCAACTCCCAGTTCTGCACAAGACCGTCCCCAAGAATCACACCATGTGCCAAAAGTGTTGTCCAAACACTCTGAACTCTGTCAGGCTTGGTCTGTGCCCTTCCCTGGGGACTGTTCCAGTGCCCAACCACCCTCTGGGTGAAGAACCTTTCCTTAATATCCAACCTAAACCTCCCCTGACACAACTTCAGGCCCTTCCCTTGGTCCTTCACTGTCATCAAGAGAAGAGATCAGCATCTGCCCTTCCTCCTCCCCTCACAGGAAGCTATAGACTGTGATGAGATCTCCCCTCACTCTCCTCCAGGCTGAACAGACCAAGTGACCTCGGCCCTTCCTCATATAGCTTCCCCACACAGCCCTTCACCATTGCCATAGCCCTCCTTTGGACACTCTTTATGTCTTTCTTATATTGTGGTGACCAAAACTGCACACAATATTCAAGGTGAGGCTGCCCCAGTGCAGAGTAGAGCAGGACAACCCCCTCCTTTGACTGGCTGGCAATGCTGTGCCTGATGCATCCCAGGACACAGTTGGCCCTCCTGACTGCCAGGGCACTGCTGACTCATATCCTACTTGTCATCGACCAGGACCCTCAGGTCCCTTTCTGCAGTGCTGCTCTCCAGCATCTCATTCCTCAGTCTGTCCATACATCCAGGGTTGTCCCATCCCAGGTGCAGAATCCAGCACTTTCCCTTGTTGAACTTCATATAGTTGGTGATTGCCCAGCCCTCTCATTTGTTGAGGTCTCTCTGCAGGGCCTCCCTGCTTTCAAGGGAGTCAATAGCTCCTCCCAGTTTTGTATCATCTGCAAACTTGCTTAGTACCCCTTCCAGTTCTGCATCCGAATCATTTATGAAGATGTTGAAGAGAACTGCCTCTAAGATGGAGCCCTGTGGAACCCCACTAGTAATGGGTCAGCAGTTTGATGTTACCCCATTCATTATAACCCTTTGTGCCTGACTCGTGAGCCAGTTGCTCACCCATTGCATGATGTGCTTATCCATCTGTGTGCTGTACATTTTGCAATTGAACTATTCCATTCTCAAATTTAGCACGAAGAAAAAAATAAAATAACCCGCAGATATATATTGTTCCTAGAACTTCCCCATGAACTTTGAAAGTTTTTCAAACTGTAGTATCACTTAGATTTATGCCCCTCAGTATTATCTTATTTCTTTGCACAGTGTTAACACAACACCTGAAGCCTGTTGCCCACTTACTTTTCTGATTTTAAGAATACCATTTATATGGCTTCATAGTATTTCCAATATTCAAGTGCTCTCTCAGTTTTTATATTACTTTGTTGCTCTTGATTCTTGCAAGTTAGACTTTTTAAATAAGTAGAGCAAATAACAGCTGAATGTTGAAAAACTTCCCATAATTTTATTAGCAACAGCTGCATACAATCTTGTTCAAGTATGAGAACACATTTCCTGAGTGTTCATCTATTCAGCAGAGCAAGAAACACACATCTACCTTATCATGCTCTCCCTTCCTGGGATTAATTTTGCAGATTGTCATATTACTTCAAAAGAAATGCTGTCGCTTATTAAATTACCATTGCCTTTACACACCAAACATAATTTGAAGTAGCTAAAACCACAGAAATATTTCTTATCATTACAATATATACCCCAAAGTCCCTTCTCAAGAGAGTCTTCTGTTTATCATATATGTTCCCCTCCTGTAATTCAATAATGTTTTTAAAAGGAAGTACAAATTTGGGGTCACTTGATTTTTTGACATATGAGCAAAACTAAGTCTGTCAGAACTCTTTGACTATTGAGGTTCTAAACCAATTTCCATTTACTACAGTAGATCACTTTTAAAGAAGGAGGAAAATCAAAACAAAATAACCCAGAAGAAAATCCTTTAAAAGAGGTGAAAATAAAATATTCCTTTATCATACATTAAAAAAATTAATATGCTCTTTTCCAGCAAATGTGAAATCATGCTATCACATAGATATCAAGGTGATGATTCATGTTTTCCTCAAAACCAGTTATTTTTATAAATGGATGTATATGTCTATGTATATATAATAGATCAGTGTTTGTCATCCAGAATCAAATTAGATAACCTTAGAAACAGCTTCTCTAAACTAAGATATACTTATCAATCTAGTTTCAACATACATCATCAATATATATATAAGTATTTGCTTGTTTTCTAATCATAAATACATACTGTTGTAATTACTTAAACTTATTTTCCAGCGTTCAGTGCAAGTGTGGATTAATACAAGATAATAAGAAAAGTTTGCAATGCTCTTTCAAAATAATTACATTTTATGCTTTAATGAAGAGCAAAGAAAATAGTCAATTAGGATATGCTAATCAATACCAGCATTTCTAAATTGTGCACAAAAAGTCCTGAAACATGTAGTATCAGTTTATCTCTATATAAGTTAGATGAGACTATTTGCATACATATTTCAGATTACAGCAGGGAAGGAAGATTGATTGTTGGCTTGATGGGCCCACTTCCTCTTCAAGGTTTTTGAAGTCTAAGCGTGCTAATTTACAGAGTCCCGTACACAAATCTTTCATTCAACTACCACAGGTACAAATAAAACCCACTATATTATATATATATATATATATATCTATAGTTTGGAGAAAAAAAAATAAAGTCTTCCACTTAAGACTAGTTGCAATTCACACTAAATTCAAATGTTTTACCTCCCACCTGTTTCCTTTGGTAACATATAGATAATGAAAAGATAATCATATTTGACACCTTGCTTCACTGATTCATCTGCTATTTCAAACGAAAATAACAACTTTGCCTTAAGAGCCATGTTTTGCACATGACAATACCTGTAAGCATGATACAAAATAGTAAACATACTGTCAATCCCTCCAATACCTAATTTTTCCAAAGCTTATAGATATTGCTGATTTTCTTAGATACTCCTGATGAGAAAATAATTCATAACACAAGTATATACAGTGTACAGGCATATTATGTCCAGTAGTGAAGGTTTATGGTTACAAACTAACATTTAAGCCCAAACATTGCTTTCTGAGGCCAAGTAAAACTTCCACTGATGACAGTCAAAATTATATACATAGAAAGTTATATCACATGCCTCTTGCTACTTAACAATAAATATGTACATACATGCTTAAAATAAAAGCATGCAGAATACTGTACATTGTTTGGTGCATACCAATATAAAACACTAAAACCACAATTTTTTTTTACTATAGCAATATATGTATTTACAACAGCAAACAATAAATGGATATTAACTTTATGCTCTGGAGAACAATCATAAGGTTTTTACAAAATGTTCAGTAGTAACAGAATACAGGACAGTTTCAAAAACACAGGAGATAAAAACCAAATTCAGTGGAAGACTGAATTTGCTCCAAAGTACATGAAACATTGCGCCCAACTTGTGCTAGCTAAACTATTTTCAGTGCATATGCTAGAGTTCTCACTTTTTAGAATTACAATAGTAAGAGATGCTTTGCTAATTTTTTACAGTAGATTAGAGCAGGACAATGATGTTGAGTGCAGTACCTAAAAGTGGTATTTTAATCATGGAGAGGGTTTATTTTTTAACTAATAACTGAAGATAATCTTACCATGCAAAAAGTTTTCCAGAAATTACTTTCAACATTTTAAACTCTGATCCCATGAAAAGTAAAAACATCATAAATACACAAGAAAGGTGCACACAGCACAATGTGTGTCACACAGTAACAGTAACCAACAGTTAGGAGGGAAATATTTCACTTTGCAAGGAAGCACTATAATTTCTACAAGTTAAGGAGGGGAAAAAAATTCTCCATTCTGACCCAAAATTTTTTCTTTATATTTGCTATGTGTGCATTTGTATGTATGTCTAATTTTTAAACAAGAACAAAAAATATGCCATAGACATGCTCATTTGTTCCTTAAAGCCTTTTGATTTAATACCTTTTACTTTGCACTTGCGACAATTCAAAAAGCACATGCGCTCAGTTAACAAGGCTCAGCTTAAGCTGTGTTCTCTCCTTATGATCAAAAGGATATACCTTTTGTCCCATGTTCAAAAGCCTTTAACCCACTTAGGCTTCTAAATCCAACAACGCTTTTCAGTGTGGAACTGAGAAGTTGGCACTTTTAGAAAAAGTTTGCCTAACATTTACATAAAATAAAACACTACTGCTACTTTAAGTTTTGATGGCTAAAGATACCGAATGGGACAGTAA
>VKON01000898.1:89638-115272 GCA_009741485.1 Malurus cyaneus samueli | reverse complement strand
CATGTATCAGGGCAGCCAGCACCCCAAAACCCACTCTCGTTCACAAGTTCTTTACTGCTGATTGCCAAAGGCCTAAGCAAAAGGCATAAACCTATCTAAGCTCCCATCTCCATTCGTAACAAGAGGAAAGGGTTAAAACCAGAAGACTGGTGAGGAGAAAGCATTGTTTTTAGAATTGTTTTTGCTCAAGGTGACCTTGCAGCTGGGGGGTGCTAAGAATATTCAGTCTGGGAAATTTCACATTGTTTTCAGTCTGTCCTGAGAAGTGAATTTGTGTAGAAGACAACAGAATGCTGTAAAAGACTAAAAAGCATTCTGCACTGGCCTTGGCCTGTCAAGTAAGGGGGGAAGTGAGGTAAGAAGCTTGGAGATTGTAAAACACAGCCTTGTGAAGTATTGCACCTGTGCCAGACCTTTTTGATATGTGAGCCAGGAATGGCCCAAGTGTTTTTTGCCCCTGCTAAAATGACATAAGCTTAGCAGTGTATGTGTCCCTGTTTTGCCAACAAAATTATGGAATAAATATTTTCTTTGCACTTCAGCTGTGGATTGTGGCCGTCTTGGTGTTACCTGCATATATTCAGTTCACACATTTGGCATAGTGACTCCCCCGCCCTTTTGGGATGGCCCAGCATTGGGCATTGGACTCCTGTGGCCACTTTCCTAGCAATAATGGCTCTGCTGGAGGCATGGCTTGAAGGTGATGATGCAGCAGCGGTTACTCTGCAGACAATCAGATTCATTATGTGTGAATTACTGCGGAAAGCAGCATGGAAGTCTGCTCGAAAGTTAGCAGGGAGATTGGGATGGTTGCTAGTCACTGGTTTCAGAGCTGTTGACCTGACTGTGAGGTTACAACCTTACAGTGGGAGAGCTGAAAGAGAATGGTGCTTTATAGGATGCAAAGGAATTTGCGAGAAGCATTTACTGCTCAAAAGAAATGCTGCTGTAAGCAGCCATGGCTGGTGGCACACATTGCTAATGAACATAGGCAAAAATATGGGAAGAGTAGGGTCTCAGCTTCTCAGGTTTGTGCTCTTATTAAGAACTCTTCATGAGATCCTGAGGCTTGGGATGGAAATATTTGGATGTGGTCCTTGGACTCTGAAATTGAGTTTGAGCCAGACTTGGCAGATAAAGAGGTGGTAGAAGCACAACCCCTCATACAAATGGAGGTGCAGCAGGATCGGCTGGATGGAGGGGCACAGGTCACTTGGACCTATATCCCAAAAGAGTTATGGGAATTTTTAGAGACTTATCTGCAGAAGAGCAGGGAGAGCACACTGGCATGGATTTTACAAGCTTGAGATGGCAGTGCTGCATCTATTCACTTATTAGTGGGTGAAAAGGATCTATTAATTCCTATTGTCACCAAACATTTCACACTTCAGCTGTGGATCTTGGCTGCCTTGGTGTTACCTGCATATATTCAGTTCACACATCCTTCTATCAAATCTAAACTTCCTCAAGTTGAGGCTTTTTTTTCTTTTTCTGTCACTTGTTTGTGGAGAACAGAGTCCTTCTTTGCTACAACCTCCTTCCAGGTAGTTGAAGAGAGTGAGAAGGTCCCTGTCCTGGTTCCAGCCAGGACAGGGTTAATTTTTTGCAGTATCCAGGAGGGGGTGTGGCTAAGACACAGCAGTTAACCTATATAATCTCCCATCACTGCTGGAGGCAGGGCAAAGGGATTTCTCTTTTGGGGAAAAGGCTTCCTTCTGGTCAAGAAAATGTGGAGGATGGCGCTGTCTGGTATTGTTTATTGTTGAGGATGTTTGTGTGAATATATTCTTTTCTTATACCCTTTGTTATTAATATTGTTGCTGTTACTGTTCATTTTCTTATCTCATTGCTGTTTCCAGTAAGTTGTTCTTATCTCAACCTGTGATCTTTGCCTTTTGTGCCTTCAATTGGAGGGAGAAGGGGGAGTGCTGTGTGGCTTGGAGAGTCTCAGTGGGGGCACTGAATTGGGGAGTACCATACGTAAACCATGATGGTGCTCCCTGAGCCTCCTTTTCTACAAATTAAACACTCCCAGCTCTCTCAGACACTCCTCATAGAACTTGTGCTCCAGACCCTTCACCAGCTTCAATGCTCTTCTTTGGACATACTCCACCACCACAATACCTGTTTTGCAGTGAGGGGCCCAGAACTGAACACAGGATTCGAGATGTGGCCTCACCAGCATCCAGCACAGATGGACAATCACTTCCTTAATCCTGCTGGCTACTGTATTTCTGATACAAGCCAGGATGCCATTTGCCTTCTTGGCCACCTAGGCTCCCTGCTGGCTCATGTTCTGATAACACGTCTAGGACCTTTTCCACTGGGCTGCTTTCCAGTCACTTTGCCCCCAGGCTGGAGCGCTGTAGGGGGTTGTTGTGATCCAAGTGCAGGACCCAGCACTCTGCCTTGTTAAACCTCATGCAATTGGCCTCGGCCCATTGATCCAGTCTGTCCAGAGCCCTCTGCAGAGCCTTCCTACCCAACATGGTGTCATCTGCAAACTTACTGAGGGTGCACTTGATCCTCTCAAACCGATCATTGATAAAGAATCTAGAAGTTTCCTTGGCCAGCTCTTAAGGAACTTGGGGGTGTGTGGGATAGACTAGATAACTGTTAAAGGTCCCTTTCAACCCACAGGTCCCTTCTGATCCAAACCATTCTATGGTTCTAAGGGTGCAGGGATGCATAAAGGGTACAGAAAATGTTTAAAAGGTGTCGTGGTTTAGACTGTGCTGAAAGCCAAAAGCACTGCACCCATGACGTTTCCCTCCCTTCCCCCCA
Organism: Malurus cyaneus samueli; assembly: GCA_009741485.1. NCBI lineage: Eukaryota > Metazoa > Chordata > Aves > Passeriformes > Maluridae > Malurus > Malurus cyaneus. Next base: position 112,488 of record VKON01000898.1, on the reverse strand, counting down.
CCGGAGAGGGAGAAGGGGAACAGAAGCCCAATTATCACGAAAATTTATGGCTTTCAGATAACATAACATAATTGAGAGAAAGATATGTATGTGCTCCAGAGAATGGTCAGACAGGCTTGAAAACTTAAGTTGCAAAATAGATTTATTACTACAAACTACTAAGAATACTACCGCACCGGGGAGGGGAAAAAAGATAGGGAAAAATTAAAAAGGAGAAGAAAAACAGAAAACAGACATTTTAAGACACCTGTTATCCTTTCCAGGACCCGTCTTTTTCCCAGGTCCACCTCTCCCCACCCCCATGTTTTTCCGGCACACACAGGGGACAGGAATGAAAGTCTAACATAGATCAAACCACTCATTACAGTTGTTGTCCATCATAGGAGAAGTGTTCTTACAGCTCCAAGCTGTGGAAGTTTTTTTCCCAAGAACAGTCAGTGTGTAACTGCTGATAACGAGGGAGGATTCCTTTACCTCGTACGAGAAAAGAAAGAATGTCCTTCAAGGCCAAACTGCGTTGTTTCAGCGGCGTGAGACCAACTATCACAAACCCCTGGCAGAGCACAGCTTCTTCTAAGCATCCACTTACTTCAGACGTTGTGGGGGGGCCAAGCCTCTTCCCCCTTTTTGGCTATTTAGTCCATGTCCTCAAAGGCCAGGTTTTTTTTCCTCAGAGCAAGGTCGCTCTCTTTTTCTATTCAGGTCTCTCTCTCAATGATGAAATAGTCCTTTTCGAGAACACTTATTTTCTCCATGCTCAAGAACCACAGCAAAAAGCACAGCAAGCCAATCCCATCTTCTCCTTACTGATCTTCGGTCTCCATTTTTTTTCCTTTCATCTCCTCACCCTCCTGCTCTGTTTTCCCCAGTGCATGATACTAAAACTACATACTAACAACCTAAAGCTACAATGGCAGCCGCCCCTATCTTGTTTTGAATTCTTCTGAAATACTAGATAATACGTCATCACAGAGGTTTAACCAACCTGTGCAATTGGCCCAGGCCTGATGGGCAGCCTGTCCATCAACCTCAGAGCCATGATGAATTGGCTCTGAACACACGGGGTAGGGCTCCTTTGCTGGAGAAGAAAGAGACAGTTTCTAGAACTTCTCACAGCAGCCATCTTTGTGGTTTCTTGATCCCGTCCCCCCACCACCAAAAAATCGGACCAAGTAAAACCATGACATTAGGAATATAAAACATATAAAAATAAAAGGCAAAATTATTAGGCTTTTTTTTTAGAGAGATTAATAAGACTTTATTTTGTTTAGTTTTTATACTGCATTAATTACAGTATTGGTTTACATAGGTGATTATAGTACTGGTTATATATATATATAATTATATATTATTAAAAATATTATTTTATTTAGCTTAGTTTGGTAACTATTAAGTCATGGTACAAAAATGATTGAATTAGGTTTTATTTGTGAAGTCATTTCATAAGAATTTGGTTTTTTTTAATTTTATTTTAATTTTTAATTTTTTTTTTTTTTTTGGTTTATATAAGAACAATAGGTGGTATGATAATAGCACATATTTTCTATGTGTGCCAAGTAGGAAATTGATAGCTATCTTGTCCTGGCCACATGAGAGAAACTATGGACTTTTTCTTGTAAGGCTGAAATTGCATTTGTAGTGTGTTGTTTAATATGTTTAATAATGGTTGAGATGTTTATAATTTTTTTTCTAGTTATAACTATTTTATAAGAGGGAAGGAGAGCTCTCACTATACTATGGGAAATTGTGGGATGTTTAATGAGGGATTAAGAGTTTTTTTTTAAATTTGGTTTCTTAATAGGATTAAGTATTATTATATTTGGCACTACAATTCTAAGGGTACAAACTTGATCTTTATTTATAGGCAGGATTTTTTAGGTTCTTTTATTATATATTTAATATACTCCTGTTTCAGGTAGTAGGGTGAGTTTTTATTTTGTCAATTTCATTTTAATCACAGTTTTGGGGTTTATTATTTTCCTGAAATTGGTTTTATGTCAATATGGAGGAAGAATGGCTTTTCTTGTGGCATTCATGAGTATGCAGCAAACTGTAGAGTTTTCACATTTTATTAGGCCATTCAGGGGTATAGGAGGTAGAAGGGTATTACTATTTGTGGTTATTTTGCTAGGTTCCATTTTTTTTAGTGGTGGGGGATGGGACCACAAAGATGGCTCCTGTGAGAAAGTTCTGGAAGCTTTCTTCACCATGTCCAGCAAAGGAGCCCTGCCCCCTGTGCTTTAGGGCCAATCTCTGATGGCTCTGAGGGTAATGGACAGGCTGCTGGCCAGGCCTGGGCCAAATAAGAGATCCTCATTACACCTCTGTGATGGCCTATGGTCTTGTATTTAAGAAGAATTCAAAACAGTTAGTTTGCAGCAGCTGCCACTAGCTTTAGCTTTTAGCTTCAGCCCCCCTGCACAGGGGAGGATAGAGGGGGAGGGTGAGGAGATGTGAGAAAAATGGAGACATCAAGATCAGGGAGGATGGAGGAAGAGAATAAGTTGCTTTGCAAGCTGTGGTGCTGACATGGAGGAAAACAAACTGTTCCTGAGGTGACTGTCTTCAGTGGGAGACCTGTAGAGAGAGAGAGAGGCCCTGCACTCAAGGTAGATAGCCTGGCCTTGGAGGACTGGACTGATCATAGAACGTGGGGAAGAGGTGGCCCCTCATGCCTGGAGTAAGTGGATGCCTAGAAGAAACTGTGTTCTGCCAGGAGATTTGAGAGAATGGTCTTGCTCTTGGAATGAAGCCAGCTGGCCTTGGAGAACTGTTTCCCTTACCCCTGTGGATGAGGTAAAGGAAAAAAATCCCATGCGACCAGCAGTGATAAACTGTCTGTTCTTGGGAAAAGAACCTACACATCCTGGAGCTGGATGAGAACTCTTCTCCTATGGTGGTGGAAAACAACCATGGTTATGGACTGACCAGAAAAACTATTATCCCCTGCTCCCCCTGCATGCAGGAAGGTGGGAGGGGTGGGGGGCGAACCGGGAGAGAAACAGGTGTCTTAAATTGTCTGGTTTTTCTCCTCCTCATAAATTTGCCCTCTCCCTTTGCTTTTTCCCCTCCCTTTCGTGCAGTAGTATTCTTAGTAGTTTTAGTAATAAACCTATTTTGCAACTTAAGTTTTTTTCCAGCCTGTTTGACCATTCATGAAGCGTGAAAATCTTTCTCTCAATCCGTTACCTTATCTAAAAGCCATAAATCTTGATGTTAATTGGGGTTTTTGCTTTCCCCTCTGCCTCTCCTGGGGATGGGAGGGAAATGTCGTGGGTGCCTTGGCGTTCGGTCAGGATCCAAACCATGACACTATTAGTTTGTTTTCACTTTTTTTGTATGTTTTTTTTTTATTTTTTTTTATTAAGATGTCAATTAATGGTCAGTTACCAACTTAATCTAGAGATGGTAACTGGGTACAGATTTAGTAATTGTTTTTATTAAGAGTTCTGGATATATTTTGGATTACAGTGTGATGTAATTTATGGGCTGAACTTTGAGTCATGGTTACTAGTTGGGCAGATAATAGATACGTGAAAAACAGTTTAAACTAAATCATCTTGACTTGCATCAGTCTCTGTTTCTGATGGTTTCAGGGGCAGAGGTTTTTTTTTTTACTCTGGACTAGTGGATCTACAGTCCTTTCCCAGCAACCTTGACTGTAGTGAGGGTGGTCAGCAAAACTTGGAATGGTCTCTTCTACTTAGCTTGTAAAGGGTCACTGTTTTACCACTTGAAGTAGACCCAGTCTCCAGGCTGGAATGGATGAGCAGGTGTCCAATCCTATGGGCTTGGACACCATGATGAATTTTTGGTGTTTTTGTAAAGTAGAATTGGAAGATATTAAGTATTTTTGTAAATTAATTTTATTTTTCATATGAATTTTCCTTGGGATGTGTGGAATCTGGTATGGTTTGCCATATAAGATTTCATAGGGACTTGTATTGTCCCTCTGCCTTGGGTGTATGCGAACTTTCAGTAAGGTTTTAGGCAAGGCCTGAACCCATGTCATTGAGGTTTCTTGACAGATCTTACAGATCTGGGTTTTGAGGGCTTTATTCATATGTTTAATTTTGTTACTTGCTTGGGGTCTATATGGAGTATGCAGGTCCCAAGTAAGTCTCAGAATCTTGTTTTTTTCTGACCATGGTTGCAATGAAATGTGGTCTTTTATTTAAAGACATTTTCAAAGGACTCTAATCTTTTATTCTTTTTTTTTTTTTGCTGTGTTGGTGCAATAGGGGTAAGTTTCAGGTTATTTATTGAAGGTGTTAACTAGTATTAGTATATATTAGTATTTTTCTTTATGCGGCATTTCAGTAAAATCTATTTGCCAATAGTTTTCTGGGAGAATTTTTGTTTTCTTTACTTTTAACACAACTTTTTTGTTTGTGTAGGGTTGTTTTTATAACAGGTTTCACATTTGTTTGTTATAGATTTTCCAATATTAGTTCTTTTTTTCTGATTATACTTTCTTCAGATGTTTTAAAAGATTTTTTGTTCTTCAATGGGTACTTTCATGCTCCTTCGGCACAATTTCTCAAAGGACTGGGGGTGGGACCGCAACTTGTCAGGATAACAGTTTATTCACTTTTTCTAATTTTAGTTTTAAGAACTTTAATTTTTAATTTTTTATTGTATTTTGGAGTAAACTCTGTTAAATGTATTTCTTTCTGTGGCACTATTGTAAGTATGCCTTTTTTGTAGTTTCTTTTGCTGCTTTATTAGCGAAGCGGTTTCTTAGTTTTAGGGTTGTATTTCTTTTTTGATGACTTCTGCAATGCATGACAGCTACTTCTGTAGGCTTCCAGATATGCTGCAGGAGTGCAAGGATTTGTTTTGCATGTTGTCGTGGTTTGAACTGTGCCCACGATGTTCCCTTCCCCCCCCACCGGAGAAGGAGAAGGGAGAGAGAGCGAAAACCCAATTAACACAAAATATTTATGGCTTTGAGATAAACATAACTGGAAGAAAGATACCTATATGCTCCACAATGAGTCAGACAGGCTGCATAACTTAAGTTGCAAGATAGATTTATTACTACACACTACTAAGAATAGCACTGGGTGAAAAAACAAAGATAGGGATATTTACAAAGAGAAGAAAAAAATAAAATGGACATTTTAAGACACCTGTTACACTTTCCCAGGGACCCATCTCTTTTTCCAAGTCCCCCATCTCCACCCCTCCCATGTTGTCCCTCACACACAGGGGGCAGGAGAATGAAAGTCTAACACAGATCAAAACACTCAGCTGTTGTCCAGCGTTGTAGGATACAACATTCTTACAGCTCCAGCTGTGGGATGTGTCCTTTTCTGAGAAACAGTCAGTATAAAACTGCTATTAGCAGAAAGGAACTTCTTTACCTCGCAGGAGAAAAGAAAAGAAATGTCCTTCAAAGCCCATGTTGTTTTTTTCAGCGACGTGAGTCCGATTATCACAAACCTCTGGCAGAACACCAAACACAGCTTCTTCACATCAAAACTTCGTGGAGGGAGCAAACCTCTTCTCTATTTCTTGGCTTCATAATCAAAAACAGTCCGGTCCTCAAGGCCAGGTTTTTTCTCTCACAGCAAGTCGCTTTACTTCTCTTACAGGTCTCTCTCTCAATATGATGGAAAAAGTCCTTTTCAAGAACAACTTATCTCCTCCAGCTTGTCCAAGAACCACAGCAAGGGCACAGCTTCTCCTTACTGTCTGTGATCTTGAGGTCTCCATTTTTTTCTTACATCTCCTCACCCTCCTGCTCTGGTTTTTTTTCAGTGCAAATACTAAAACTACATGCTATCAACTAACCTAAACATGGCGGCCGCAACTATCTTGTTATGAATTCTTTCTTAAATACTACAAAATACGTCATCACAAGAGGTGTAACTATCCTGTGTAATTGGCCCAGGCCTGATGGTCAGCCTGTCCATCAACCTCAGAACCAATGATGGGTTGACTCTGAAACACAGGAGTGGGGCAGGACTCCCTTTGCTGGAGAAGAAGAAGGAGACACCCCTAGGACTTCTCACAGCAGCCATCTTTGTGGTTTCTTGATCCCCATCCCCCACCACCAGAAATTGGACCAAGCAAAACCATGACACATGTTTAATTGCATTACCATGAGCAGGCAGCAGGCCACGTTCCTTCCAAATAGCTCTGTGGGCATGAATAACACTAAAGGCATATTTTGAATATGTCTATATGTGGCAGGGCACTTCCCCCCACCCTGACGGGTGCTGGTGGCGCCGATGGCTGAACAGGGGGGGGGATCCCCCCCGAAGGGCGGGTGCCACCAAGACCATGTCTGTCATATATATTTTCTTGGTTCCAGCCAGGTTGTTAGCCAATGGCTGTCTCTCTTTTCCTCTTTAGTACTTTAGTAAAACCATCTCAAATCAGCCTTTCTTTGGTTGTTTGTCACTTCTTCCCTATTCAGGAACATAGCAAACAACTTTGTGTACCTCAGCTCCTCATATCTGTCCTGGACTCTGAGTTCTACTAATAATTCAGTAATTCATTTATTATTGAGATTCTTAAAATGTGGCTATTTATTTCCATTTTTAGTCTTAAGACTGGCCAGACACGAGTTCACAGTCTTACTAACTCATGTTCAGAATTGGTTTTTTCTTGGTTAGAATTTGTTAATGTTTTAATATTACATTTAATGGAGTTTCACGGGGTATCTGGATATTTCTACTGGATGATATACATTTCATGTTTTGTTTCTAAATGAAAAAGCAGTTAGAGTTGGAAGTAAGAATTGAATTTGTGATTTTATTTTTATTATAAGTTATAGCTTGATTTAATGTGTAAAAGTAGATTATAAGAAAGTAGATGCACATGCATGCAAAATTTGCTTTTGCTGGTTTTGAACTACTAACTTTTTGTGCAAAAACTAGTGCTTTGAGTTTCTAAGCTACTAGCTATGTTGTGTTTTGTGGCAGCTTTCAGGTTTTGTGTGAAATATAGTGAAGGGCGTTTCTTTCTCTCTACACTTTCCCTTGTGGGAAGTGAATTACTCTCCTTTTATGAGGCTTCTTGGTTACGCTATTTGTTTTAACTAACTTTTTGTTAGCAAAAATATTGTATTCTTTTTATCTTACCTCTTTTTGTGCCTTGTGTTGGATTTTTTTTTTTTTTTGAGTTCCTGGTTTTGCAGTCCTGGGACTGCTACTCCCCCTTGAAAGTGCTGGCAAGGGGATGCAGCAGGTTGTTGCTTATGATCCCAGAACTAGTCTCGGTTTCCTTCTTGTCCCATCTGGGTGCCAGAAAACTGTTGCCTTGAGGACCAGTTTTAATTATGAGACAAGACACAGTTAAGGGGATAAAAAGGTTTTACCTTGGTATTTAATGGGATCCCAGGTGCACAACTCGACAGAATGGAAGAAAATGTTGGAAAGCGTACACTGCAAATAGCACATATACAAGTTTTATAGACTTCAAAAATTAGCATATCTATCTAGGATTCCCCAATAAGAAATTAACAAATGAAGTAATGTCTCCCTGTTCTAAAGAACTCCCCCCTGGGATGAGGCCAGAGTCCAGTTTACACAATATGTTCCAGAGAGAAGGCTCTAACCTTCAGGTCTGAGATAGTTTAGGAGTTCTGCTAGGCAGAGAGACCAAACATCTTCAGTAAAGGGTCAGTGTGCCCTATGCTGAGTTAAAATATCAGGCTACAAGAATTACAAGTATATAGGCTAAGGGTACAGGGATACATAAAGGGTACAGAAAATGTTTAAAAGGGTATATAAAATATATAAAATAAAAGGCAAAAAAACATTAGGCTTTAAGTGGAACACTAAGCAGATATTTTTGGAACACCTCTACTTTTATAACCATCTGTTGGTGCTTTTAAAACTGTCTACAAGGGGGCCAATATGATTGCTAGGAAATGTTCTTTAAGAGGTTTAAAGTTATTAAAGCAAAAAAAATATTTTGCTGGTATAGCTTATACCAGAATAAATGTAAAGGAATTTATCTATTCCTTTTCTAATTTAAGTTACAGGCAAGTCAAAGTTTTTCAGCCAGAGACACCAGTTATTAACATGCAGAACTTGTTAATTCTGGGATGGCTGATTAGCTCAGCTGCAGTGATAGAGACTTAACATCCTTGCACCATGTTGCACAGTGCCTCTTGCAGTGCTTACAGAGCATCTGCCCTTGTCAGGTGGATTTTTATGGGCCTAGTGGAATCTCAACCAACCCTTACTCCAGATAATATAAATGTTTCTGTAATTGATTAATAATAAACTAATAGGGTTGTAAAGCAGAAGCTTGGATATTGCACATTGCTGTTTCCCACAACTTCATCTTAGGATAAATTACAAGCATTTTTATTCTATTATATATTTTAGGATAATGTTTTGAATAGCATGTCCATGGTATTTGCCAACTCTGGTTAAATGTCAGTCATCTGCTTTCAATTATAAAGGGCCCTTTGTAGATGCAGCAACTGGCCACGGCAGGAACAAATCCGTGAGCTTGAAATGCTGGTCAGCCTCCCCTCAGTCCTGTAAAGGTGATAGAGCAAATAGTATTGAAAGCCATTTCCAAACATATTGAGGACAAGAAGGTGATTTGGAATAGTAAGCATAGATTTACACTGGGAGTCATGCTGACCGTCCTATCCCTTCCTTGATGAAATGACGGCCTTGATAGAGGAGGAGGGATGTCATTTACTTTGACTTTAGCAAGGCTTTCAATGGTGTTTCCTATAACAGCCTCATAGACAAACTGATGAAGTACAGATGTGGTGGTTTGACCTTGGCTGCATGCCAGATGTCCACCAAAGCCACTCCCCTCCTCAACTAGACAGGGGAGAGAAAATATAACAAAAGGCTCATGGTTGAGATAAGGACAGGAGAGATGACTAAGCAATTACTGTCATGGACAAAAGAGGCTTGACTTAGGGAAATTATTTGAATTTATTATTAATAACAGAGTAGGATAATGAGAAATTTAAAAAAAAAAATCTTAAAAATACCTTCCCCCTGCCCTTCCCTTCTTCTCAGGCTCAACTTCACTCCCTATTTCTTTACCTCCTCCTCGAGTGGCACAGGGGGATGGGAAACACAGGTTGTGGTCAGTTCATCACATGTCTCTGCTGCTCCTTCCTCCTCACACTCTTCCCCTGCTCCAGTATGTGGTCACTCCCATGGGAGACAGTCTTCCACAAATTTCTCCAACACGGGTCATTCCCATGAGCTACAGTTCTTCATGAACTGCTTCAGCATGGGTCCTTTCCATGGGATGCAGTCTTTCAGGAACAGGCTGCTCCAACGTGGGTCCTCCATGGGGTCAGAAGTCCTGCCAGCAAACCTGTTCCAGTGGGGGCTTCTTTCTCCATAGGGCCATAGGTCCTGCCAGGACCCTGCTCCAGCACAGACTTTGCAGGGGTCATAGCCTCCTTTGGGCACATCCACCTGCTCTGGTGTGGAGACCTCCATGGGCTGCAGGGGACATCTCTGCTCTGGCACCTGGAGCACCTCCTCCCCCCCTCCTTCTTCACTGACCTTGGTGTCTGCAGAGCTGTTTCTCTCACATTCTCAGTCCTCTCTCTTCTGGTTGCTGCTGTGCAGCAGTTTTTTCCCCTTTAATATATTATCATGGAGGAGCTACCACTGTGGCTGATTATCTCAACCTTGGCCAGTGGTGGGTCCAACTTGGAGCCAGCTGGCATTGGCTCTTTTAGACATGGAAGCTTCTAGTAGCTTCTCACAGAAGCCACCTCTGTAATCCCCACTACCAAAACTTTGTCATGCAAACCCAATACAACAGACTAGGTGTATACACAGTGAGGTGGATTGAAAACTGGTTGAACTGCTGGATTCAAGGGGTTGTGATCAGTGGCACAGAGTGCAGCTGGAGACCAGTCATTGGTGGTGTACTTTAGGGTTTGGTCCTGCCACCAATGCTGTTGAATAACTTTATTTATGACTTGGACAGTGGAGCAGCATTGCCTCAGAAAGTTCACAGATAACACAAACCCATGAGGAGTAGCTGATGCACCAGATGGTTATGGTGCCATTCAGAAGGACCTTAACAGGATGGAGAAATGGACTAACAGGAATCACATTAAGTTCAACAAAGGGAAATATAAAATTATGCACCTGGGAAGGAATATCCCCATATGCCAGTATGGGCTGGATCCAACCATCTGGAAAGCAGCTGGGCAGAGAAGGACCTGGAAGTCCTGGTGGACACTGGAACATGAGCCATCCATGTGCCATTGCAGCAAAGGCCAAAAACATCCTGGGCTGCATTAGGAAAAGTGCTGCCAGCAGATTGAGGGAAGTGATCCTTCCCCTCACCATTTTGGCACTGGTGAGATACATCTGGAGTGCTGTGTCCACTTCTGGGTTCCACAATAAAGGAAAGACACAGGCATACTGGAGGGAGTCCAGTGAAGGCTCATGGAGATGATTAAGGGACTGAAGCACCTGACACAGAGGTACAGGCTGAGAGCTGGAATTATCCTGGAGAAGGCTCAGGGGGTTCTTATCAGTCTTATCTCATAACAGTGACTAAAGATGAAGCCAGACTTCTCAGTGTTGCCCAGTGATGACCCACAAATTGAAAACCAGAAAATTGCATTTAAATAAACTTTTCTTATTATGAGGGTGGTTAAACACTGGCATGGGCTGTCCACAGAGGTTATGGAGTCTCTGTCCTTGAAGATATTCAAAACTTGACTGGACATGGTCCTGGGCAGCTTGCCCTAGTTGAACCTGCTTTGAGCAGGGCATTGGACTAGGTGATCTCCAAAGGTCCCTTTCAACCTCAACTATTCTGTCATTTGGAAAATACAGGAACCTAGCATTGTGGGATATAACTTGACCCCTCTATTACTTATTCCAAGAGTGCGTTAGTAAATTGAGAAAGGTGTCAGGAAAATCCATGTTATATAAGCCAGATTTCTCCCTGTAGTTGCTTTCTCTTGCTCTGTGCAGAATATTCAAGCTCTGGATGTTTCTCTTCCCCTAAGCAAGTGGAGCAGCCTGGTGCAGGACTAAAAGCTTTCCCCAAAACCAAATGCACTCAAAGTACAACAGCAGCAGCCTACTGTATATGCATCAATATCATAGAGTCACAGAATGGTTTGGGTTGGAACGGACCCCAAAGGTCATCTAGTTCCAACCCCCCCTGTCATGGGCAGGGACACCTTCGGCTAGACCAGGTTGCTCTAATCCCCATCCAACCTGGCCTGAGCATTTCCAGGGATGGGGCATCTGCAACTTCTCTAGGCAACCTGTGCCAGTGCCTCACCACCCTCACAGTAAAGAATTTCTTCCTAAGGTCTTGTCTAAAGTTACTGTCTTTCAGTTTGAAGCCATTACCCCGTATCCTATTACTACATGTAAAAGGTCCCTCTCCAGCTTTCACAGGGAAATTATTTGGAGTAAAATTCTGTTTATACAGGTAAAAAGCTAAAGTTTACTTTCTGTAATTAACAGGAAAGATATGCTTTTATAAATGCATGTGTGCTAGTTTGAAAGCAAACCAGTGGAGGAATTAACTCCACACAACTATGTTGTGAGACTTCCAGTCAGAACTACAATAGGACAAAAATAAAATAAAGGCAATAATACAGAAACACCAGCCTAAACTGACAAAGTCAGAATACAACCTGCCACCCTGTTGGTCAGGGTGGTGGCAGCAGTCCAGTTAAATGGTGGATACAGTCCCATTGGGGTGATGGAGGTGGTCTTGTTGAAGTGGTGATCCTGAAGAAAGGTCTGGTCTGTCTCTGAAGGTGCAGTGGTGGTTCTCCAGATCTTCTCCTCTGGGAATCCAGTGGAAGTAGATTCCCGTAATGTTCCAAGCCTCAGCTTATATACAGGTAGGAATGTTCAGTTCCTTCCCTCTGGGTGGGGCATCTCACAATGGGATGATGTAATTCTATGAGTCATGCTGGGACACCTTGATGGCCCGTTAGCAGAGGTGGCCCCCCACAGAGTAGCTGCTGCTTCCCAGAGGGTATCAGGGCTGAGTCATGAGGAGGATAAAAAACACTGCCCCACTTTATCTTAACAGCTTATGGAGATGGTAATAGAATACATACTTTTTGTTTACACCTTCCATGTAACACAAGACAACATGGAAAGTCATCATTACTCCTAGAATTTCTTCTCTGGAAAAGCCTCTTATGCAGTAGTTTAATCAGAGAACAAGATCAAAAGTTGCTATAGCTGAATAGCTCTCTGCTGGCATTCTTGCTAGCCTGGTTGCTGTATGGTGTCCAGCAGTAGGATGCAGGCTGCCATCACAGCACGTGAAGAAATAGATTGTGCTTTCCCAGGTGTTTTTCTTAGTACTGACCAACTGTTCCTCACCCTCTTGGTTCTGAGACCTCTTTTAGGGCTCATATACATTTAGAAATTAGCTAGCATTGCTCCCTAGGTGAATATTTACCGAGAATACAGCGATTATATGGGGAGGAGTTTTATAGCAACAGTGCCAGTCTCTGTCTCCCTAAAGGCAACCTTAGATCTAGTGTGGGTTAAAAATTCTTCTCCTTTTGTTCCCTTTCTTTAGGAATTTTTTTCTTTCCCATTTGTTGCTGGGATACACTAATTGCCGGGTCATCCTTTTAATGGCTGGATGATTAACAAAGACAATGATACCTATGCCCCACCTTAAAGGTCTGGCCAAGCGCTCGGAGAGAGTGTTTTTTTGTGTGGTGGGGGGGGATTTGCAGTGGTTTTTCGCTGCTTCGCTGAGAGAAGGAGTCTGCTCGCTGGATGCTCTGGAGAAAGCTGGCCTGCCCTTTTTTCTGCGGAGACCAGCACCCCTGCTCATTGGGTTCCTGCTTGCTGCACCGTGGTTTTCCCTCCTGTGCCTTGCCGGGGATTCCAGCTTCAGGGGTGAGCTCTGCTCCATCCCATCTCGCAGCTGCGGGATTTCTGCTCATCTGTTTGCCGACCTGGGTTTCTTTCTGTCCAGAAGAGCACCGAGATCGGTGTTTCCGCTGTGAGTTTTGCAGAGAAACTTTTCTCCATCCACCTCTGCCATTTTGTGTCAATCATTGGCGCCGCAGGAGATCTGAGCCAGCCGGGACCCGCGCCACCGTGTCCCCGGCAGCCGCCGGAGAATCGCTGCGCCCGCCCTGCCTGGCCGGGAGCCAACAGCATCCCTACCAACTGGGACTGTAACTGCACCAAAGGGGAGGCTGTGTCTCTGTAAGGCTGTCACTGGGTTGGGGACTGGGCTGGTTGTTGCTATTGTTATTGTTACTTGTTTCACCTTGTTATATATATTAGTAAAAACTGTTCCCTTTTTCCCATATTCTTGCCTGAAAGCCCGTGATTTTTTTTCAAAGCTATAATAATTCGGACGGAAGGGGGGTCATATCCACCACTCCAAGGGGGATCCCTGCCTTCATTGGCAAACACCTGTCTTTCAAACCGAGACAGATTTTGGCACCCAACAGTGGGGTTCAAGGGCACAGAGAGAAAAAAGGGGTGCAAAAGGAATAACAGTTTTTGGGTGAGCTATCTTTGTGTTCGGCGTGTAGGAACTTTACTAAGCGTCATCATGTGGTCTAGCATACCTTGGTTTGGGTGGCACATACTTGTGGCCGTATTTTTCCCATTTGCAGCTCCTTTCCTGAACATGGGCCCTTTGACTAAGGCCACAGTGGCCATTATACAATTCACACAATGAGTGAATAAGGTGAGGAATTCATGGATTTTTAACTTTCTCTGGACAGCAGGCACATGGATACAGGGCTCCCACACACTAAGTGCATGCTTCTGGAGTTGGGTTAATAATGGCACCTATTGTGAGGAAATAACACCAGGGGAAGCATTCTCCCCCAAGCACAGCACAAGCACAGGGCCTGTCACTCCCTGCAATAGAAATGGTTTCTGCCCCCACATCGCCCCAATGGCATGAGGGTACACTGCGCTCCATTGTCAACCAATGCTTCGTATTTTTGTGGCTCTGATGTCCAGGCCGTCGGATCCACACGTCCAGAAACACGGTTTTCCCATGCCTCTACCTGGCTAGAGGCAGGCCCTTCTAACCCTGGGTATCATCCCTTCCATGGGGCACACCCGACAGGTTCCTCCAAGGGAATCACGACATATCACTCCACCCTCCATTGCCATCTAGTGGGTGGCTATGGGAAGCTTAGGCTACTTTCCTTTTAGATAAGCTGCCTTGGCTAGTGTTTTCCCCTTTGAGTTGACGCACCCGGCTGCCAGGGGCAGAAGTGGGTTTTCCATCCCACTTACTCATGTCTTCCCCTTGGTCACAAGGAAGAACCACATCTCAGCTCGTGGGGTGCACCCTCTTTCCCTTGCTGGGGAGACGTCGGACTCTGGTGTTGGGGCCTGAGACTGCACTGGTGCCACACTGTTCTTCCTCATCTCCTCCTTAATCTCTTTCAATTCCTTTGGAGGTCTTTAACCACAGCAGAGACGTGAGCCTGCATTGGGCATTGATCATACTGCGTAATACCGGAGCCTGTTGGCTACAGACCCACTGTCTCTGGTTTCATCAGCATTAATTCGTGGCAATGAAGGTGGCATACTGAGAGGCCCTGACTTGCAGATTCCATAGCATTTGTACTGTGCACCTGACCTGTCAGGATCATTATGATGCTGCCCGTCCCTTCCAAAGAGTACCTCATTACTCCTACTTCTCTGAGCCATTGGATCCCTCCTCAATGTCTTCCGGGCATTCTCGATGTATCTGCACTGTCTCTGTGGACAAACCTCTCTCTTACACTCATTAAGAGCCCTCCAGAGAGAAAGGGGCCCCGGCTCCCTCACAAAACCTGATTAATACCCTCATCTTTGGTTAAGGGGCCCAAATGCCTTGCCTCACCGCTATCCAATTGCACACTTGAGCCCATAAGGTCCCAAACCCGAAGTAACCAGGTTGACCAAGCCTCGCCCCGCTTTTTCTCGATGTCATTTCGCAAATTGTGGAGGGTGTCATATGACAGGGACTCAGTGATTATTTCTGGCTCTGTCTCCCCTGCTGGTTGTGGGGACCCTGGTTCCCCATCATCATTAGCTGAGCGTACCGATTTGGTTTTATACTTCTTCCTCTGCACAGGGGCTACTGCAGCTGGTTGTGGCTGGCTTTGCAGTTCAGCCAGAACCTGGACAGGTGTAACATCCGTGGGTTCCACTGCTGTGCCATCACCCCCTTCCTCTTTGGAGCAGGGAGAGGGTTTGCCACCAGCTGTGAAGACGTATTCTCTCAGCCCCTGGTGCATCTCCCGCATCTCCTCCACCAGTACCTTCACCATCTCTGAGCATTTAGTTTCTGATATAGGTTGTTCAGCAGGGTCAGGCAGTGGGACAGGGTCTGGCTTGGGTGATGGGTCAGGCTCTGTGGTATGGTTGCTAGTCTCTGGGGCAGCATCCCTAGTTCCGTGGCACATCCCTGTCTCTGGGGCAGCACTCTAGCTCTCTGTCGGCAACATCCCCAGTTTCTGTGGCAGCATCCCTAGCCTCTGGGGCAGATGTTAGAGTGGTTGCCCAGGGCAGTCTCACCATGTCCTTCAATGCTAAACAGAATATGCATATTAGTATCATGTAGTTGCATCTAGGGGAAAATGGACCCTTCGAATGCTGATGGAGTAGCCCCAAATAAATGGGTGAAGGGTATGGGAGAATGCTTCCCTGGTGTTATTGCCTCACAGTAGGTACCATTATTAACCCAACCCCAGAAGCATGCACTTAGTGTATGGTAGCCCTGTATCCATGTGCCTGCCTTCCAGAGGAAGTTAAAAATCCATGAATTCCTCACCTTATTCACCCACTTTGTGAATTGAATAATGGCCACAGTAGCCTTAGTCATAGGACCCATGTAAGGAGCTGTAAATGGGAAAAACACAGCCACGAGTATGTGCCACACAAACCAAGGTATGCTAGACCACACAATGATGCTTAGTAAAGTTCCTACACCAAGATACTACAAACTGTGTATTCTCCTTTTGTATCCTTTTTCTCTCTGTTCTTACCCACTTTTTGCCAAATCTTCTCGGTTAAAGACAGGTTTTGGCAATAATGCAGCGACACCCATGAAGTGAATATGACCCCCCTTCCCTCTAAATTATTATAGCTTTGAAAAAATCACGGGCTTTCAGGCATGAATATGGGTAAAAGGGAATTACAGTTTTTACTAATATGTAACAAGGTTAAACAAGTAACAATAACAATTGCAACAACCAGCCCAGTTCCAAACCCAGTGACAGACTTACAGAGACACACCCTCCATTTTGGTGCAGTTACAGTCCCAGTTGGCGGGGGCGCTGTTGGCTTCCGGCTGGGCAGGGCGGGTGGGACAATTCTCTGGAGGTTGCAGGGGACGTGGTGGCGCGGGTCTCGGTCAGCTCAGATTTCCTGGTGGATGCGATGATTGACACAAAATGGTAGAGGTGGACGGAGAAAAGTTTCTTCTGCAAATTCACAGTGGAAATGCTGATCTCGGTGCTCTTCTGGATAGTAAGAAACCCAGGACAGCAAAAAAGACTAGCTGGAATCTCGCGGCTGTGGGACGGGATGGAGCAGAGTCCATCTTTGACGCTGCGATTTCCGGTAAGGCACAGGAGAGAAAATCACGATGTAGCAAGCAGGAACCCAATGAGTGGGGGTTCTGGTCTCCGCAGAAAAAAGGGCATCCACTTTCTCTCAAGCATCCACACAGACTCCTCTCTCAGCGAACAGCGAAAAACCACTGCAACCCCCCCAACAAAAAAACCACTCTCTCTCGAGCGCTTGCAACCTTTAGTGGGCAATGTATCATTTTTGTAATCAATCCAGCATTAAAAGGATGACCCTAAAGACAAATTTTTCCACAACACAAAAGAAAAAAATTCCTAGAGAAAAGGAACAAAAAATTTAATCGATGATACTAGATTCTAAGTTCCTTAGGAGACAGAGATGGCCTTGTTCTATAAAGACTCCTCCATATATCGCTTATTCCTCGGTATAATTATTATAGGAACATGCTAGCTAATTTCACTAAAATGTATATAGCCCTAAAAGAGTATAACCAATAGGTGAGGATAATTGTCATTACTAAGTAAAAACACCTGGGAAACACAATCATTTCTCGTGCTTGATGGGCAGCCTGCATCCTCTCTGGACACATACAGCAACCAGCTACAAAATACGAAAAAAATGCGCAGAGAGCTATCACTATAGCACTTTTTGAATCTTGTATCTCTATTAAACTAACTCATAAGTTCAAACGAGAAGAATTCTAGAGAGTAATGATGCTTTCCATGTTGTCTTAGTGTTTCATGAGTGTAAACAAAAAGTAATTATTGTACTATTTACATCTCATAACTGTTAAGATAAATGGGCCTGTTTTTTATCCTCCTCATGACTCAGCCCTGATACCCTCTGGGAAGCAGCAGCCACTCTGTGGGAGGAACTCCTAGGGAATCAAAGGTCCCAGCATGAATCATAGAATTCAAATCAAATCCATTGGAGATGCCCCATCCAGAGGAAGGAATGAACATCCCTACTTCTGAGGCTTGGAACATTACGGGAATCTACTTCCACTGGATTCCCACAGGAGAGTAGCTCGAGAACCACCACCGCATCTCTAGAGATGGACTCGACTTTTCTTCAGGATCACTGCTTCAACAAGACCACATCCATCACCCCAATGGGACTGTATCCACCATTTAACTGGACTGCTACCACCACGCTGACCAACAGGGTGTCAGGTCATTTTCTGACTTTGTCAGTTTAAGCTCTTGTTTCTGTATGGTTGCCTTTATTTTATTTTTGTCCTATTGTAGTTCTGACTGGAAGTCTCACAACATAGTTGTGTGGAGTTAATTCCTCCACTGGTTTGCTTCCAAACTAGCACACTATGCATTTAAAAGCATATCTTCTGTTAATTAACAGAAAGAAACTTGCTCTTTACTGTATAGAACAGAATTTACTCCAATAATTTCCCTGTAAAGCTGGAGAGGACTGATTTACATGTATCGGGTAATGTCAAAACTGAAAGCCAGTGACTTTTAGACAATACCTTAGAAAATTCTTACTGAGGGTGGTGAGGCACTGCACAGGTTGCCCAGAGAAGTTGCAGTATCATCCCTGAAAGTGGTCAGGGCCAGGTTGGATGGGGATTAGAGCAACCTGGTCTAGCCGAAGGTGTCCCTGCCTAATGACGGCAGGGGTGAACTAGATACGACTTTGGGGTCCGTTCAACCGCAAACCAATTTACTGGTACTCTGAGTGGTATAATATGGCATATACATACGTGCTGAGTGCCTGTTTGTACATTGAGTGTATTTGGTTTGGGAGAAAGCTTTAGTCGCACCAGTGCTCCATCTTAGGGCAAGAGGAAACATCCAACACATATTGAAGAATGTACACGAAGCAAGAAAAGCCTACAGGGAGAATCTCTTATATAACGGATTCTAGACAATGTAAGAATATTATGCTGGTGAGTTCTACAAATGTACTTAAAACACGTCGATTAAGTAAGTATTGGAATAAGTAATAGAGGGGTCAAGTTATATCCCACAATGCTAGGTTCCTGTATTTTCCAAATGACAGAATAGTTGAGGTTGAAAGGGACCTTTGGAGATCACCTAGTCCAATGCCCTGCTCAAAGCAGGTTCAACTAGGGCAAGCTGCCCAGGACCATCAAGTTTTGAACTATCTTCAAGGACAAACCCATACCTCTGTGAAGCCAGCCAGTGTTTACCCCCCACCCTATCAAAAAACCACTTCTTTAATCACCTTCCCTGGTTTTCAAACTTTGTGGGCTACACTCACTCGCGCAAACCTAACACAGAGAAGACTCTGCCGCTCTCCACCTCTTCTAGCCCACTGCTCTCTCACCCTCCCCCCGCACCGCACCCTACCACCCCACCCCCCCCCTCCCCCCCCCCCCCACCCCCCACCACCCCCCCCCCCCCCCCCCCCCCCCCCCCCCTGCCTTCTCCCAGATAATTCCAGCTCCACTGTACCTCCTGTTCAGGTGCTTCAGTCCGCTCTAATATCTCCATCGACTTCCTGGAACTCCCTCGCAATATCCTGTTCTTTCCTTATTGTGGAACCAGAAGTGACCACAGACTCCAGATTAGTCTCACTCAGTGCCAATGTGAGGGGAAGGATCACTTCCCTCAATCTGCTGGCAGCACTTTTCCTAATGCAGCCCAGGATGTTTTTGGCCTTTGCTGCAATGGCACATGGATGGCTCATGTTCCAGTGTCCACCAGGACTTCCAGGTCCTTCTCTGCCCAGCTGCTTTCCAGATAGTTGATCACCATACGATATGGGGATTTCTCCCAGGTGCATAATTTATCCCTGTTGACTTATTGATTCCTTTAGTCCATTTTCATCCTGTTAAGTCTTGCTGATGCACATAACATTCTGCTGCAGTCAGCACTCCTCAATGGGTTGTGTTATTCTGTAACTTTCTGAGCAATGCTGCCCACTGCCAATATAATAAATATTCACACATTGGTGGCAGGACCAAACGCTAAAAGTACAACCACAATGATGGTCTCCAGCCTGCACTTGCCACTGATTCACAACACTTGAAATCCAGCATTCAACCATTTTCCAAATCCACCTCACTGTGGAACACTAGTCCTGTGTTTGGGTTTGGCATGACAAAGTTTTGGTGTGGGGATACAGAGGTGGTTTCTGGTGAAAGTAACAAGCTCCATTCTAATAAGAGCAATCAGCTGGTCTCCATTGGCCCAACTGCCAAGGGTTGAGATATCAGCCACATGGGTAGCTCCTCCATATATATAATTAAAGGGGAAAAACTGCCTGCAACAGCAGCACCAAAGAGAGAGACTGAACTGTGAGAGAAACAGCTCTGCAGACACCAAAGTCAGTGAAGAAGGAAAGGGAGGAGTGCTCCAGGTGCCAGAGCAGAGATGTCCCCTGCAGCCCATGGAGTTCCACACCAGAGCAGGTGGATGTGCCCAAAGGAGGCTATGACCCCTGCAAAGTCTGTGCTGGAGCAGGGTCCTGGCAGCACCCGTGGCCCCGTGGAGAGAGAAGCCCACACTGGAGCAAGTTTGCTGCCAGACTTCTGACCCCATGAGGACCCAGCTTGGAGCAGCCTGTTCCTTGATTAAAGACATAGAACGCACCCATTTGGAAAGGTGACCCATCCATGATTCCTTGAAGAGAACTCTAGCATCATCGGATGCCACTGCTGGATGAAAATTGTGGAAACATGTGCTTCCCATCGGGAGTGACCAAACGAACTTGGACGCAGAGTGGTGAACGTAGGAAAGAGCAGCAACGAGACATGTGAATAGCAACTACAATATAAATATCTTTGTTGCCTATGTTTGATCCCATCGACACCCCAATGACCATCAACTAGTTGTTGAATTTTTTACCTGTGCCACTCGATGTGAGTAAACCAGAATAGGTCACACATATTGTGAAGTTAGTACCCATTGAGAAGAAGAAGGGCAGCGGGGACATGTTTCTTTTAAGATTTTATTATTTTTAATTTTCTTTTTATCTGGACGTATGTTTTCTGCGATTTTTACAGAAGACACCTTCCGGTTTATCATCATAAATTCAAAATAATTTCCCGTAGAATTCAATGCATCTTTTGTTCCATGAAGTAATTGACTTCAAACCACTCGATACCGCCTCGTACCTTGAGAAACTCAAACTGACACATGAGCCTTGTTTTACCTAACCAATTATCTCACCCGTGAGTCTAGTTGAGGCAGGGAAGCCTGCTTTGGGTCGGATCGACCTTCTGCATCCCTAAAAGGTCAAACACGTCTTAAATTACATCTGTATTCTTCGAAATTAGGGAGCCAATTTGTACACTATGAAGGCACTAGAGTTAGTAAAAACGGAAAACTATTGAAAGCTTGCTAAAGTCAAAGTATACATCCCTCTCTCTACAAGGCCGTCATTTCATCAAGGAAAGGGATCAGGACGGTCAGACATGACTTCCCCAGTGTAAATCTATGCTTACTATTCCAAATCACCTTCTTGTCCTCAATATGTTTGGAAATGGCTTTCAATACTGACATGTAACTCATGCCATCTATTGATCACGCTTTTACAGACTGAGGGGAGCTGCCCCAACCATTCATAAAAGCTACCCACTGTTCTAAACCAGCGTGCCATATGAGCTGCACTACTAGCAAAGGGACCTTAAGTTATATTGTAAAGCAGATGACTTAGATTTTAATTCCAGGAAATTACCACACACCACACAACTCACACAGACATCAAGCGACATAGACTATTGCACAACATTTCCCTTCTAACAATCATCATAAATAAGAATAATTACTGTATTATTTCCCAAGGGAATGAAGTTGGGGAAACAGACAAATGGAGCATATTTACAAGCTATTGTGCTTTTAACAGACACAAGAAGATGAACGCCTAATTTTTTTAATATCCCAATACAGAAACATTTATTATCTGGATAGGGTTGGTGAGTTCCACTTAGACCCATAAAAAACCCCTGACAAGGCAATCCTGTAAGCACTGCCACAGAGGCACTGTCAAACATGGTGCAAGGATTTTATCCTATCACTGCAACTGACTAACAACATCCAGAATTACAGTTCTGCATTAAACTGGTGTCTCTGGCTGAAAAACTTTGACTTGCCTGTAACTTAAATTAGAAAAGGAATAGATAAATTCCTTTACATTTATTCTGGTATAAGCTATACCAGCAAAATATTTTTTTTGCTTTAATAACTTTAAACCTCTTAAAGAACATTTCCTAGCAATCATATTGGCCCCCTTGTAGACAGTTTTAAAAGCACCAACAGATGGTTATAAAAGTAGAGGTGTTCCAAAAATATCTGCTTAGTGTTCCACTTAAAGCCTAATGTTTTTTTGCCTTTTATTTTTATATATTTATCCCTTTTTAACATTTTCTGTACTTTATTATCTTACCTACCTGATAATTTTGTAATCTTTACCTGAATTTTAACTCATAGCATACACAGGGCACACTGACCCTTTACTGAAGATGTTTGGTCTCTCTGCTCAGCAATCCTAACTATAGACCTGAAGGTTAGAGCCTTCTCTCTGGAACATTTTGTGTGAACTGGGCTCTGGCCCCATCCCAGAGGGGTTCTTTAAAATAAGAAGATATTACTTCATTTGTTAAGTTCTTATTGGGAAGTTCTAGATAGATATGCTAATTTGTGAAGTCTATAAAACTTGTATCTGTGTTATATGGGATGTGCATCTTCAGTGTTTTCCACTCTGACAAGCTGTGCACCTGAGATTCTATTAAAATACCAAGGTAAACTCTTTTATCCCCTTAACTGTGTCTTGTCTCATAATTAAAACTGGTCCTCAAGGCAACAGTTTTCTGGCACCCCAGATGGGACAAGAAGGAAACCCGAGACCTAGTTCTGGGATCATAAGCAACAACCTGCTGCATCCCCCTTGCCAGCACTTTCAAGGGGGAGTAGCAGTCCCAGAGCTGAGACCAAGAACTTAAAAAAAATCCACCAAAAAAAAAAAAAATCCACACAAAGGCACAAAAAAGAGAAGATAAGAATACAATATTTTTGCTAACAAAAAAGTTAGTTAAAACAAATAGCGTAACCAAAGAAGCCTCATAAAAAGGAGAGTAATTCCACTTCCCACAAGGGAAAGTGTAGAGAGAAAGAAACGCCCTTCACTATATTTCACACAAAACCTGAAAGCTGCCACAAAACACAACATAAAAAACAAAAGCTAGTAGCTGAAACTCAAAGCACTAGTTTTGCAACCAAAAAGTTAGTAGTTCAAAACCCAGCAAAAGCAAATTTTTGCATGCATGTGCATCTACTTTCTTATAATCTACTTTTACAACATTAAATCAAGCTATAACTTTATATAAAATAAAATTCACAATTCATTCTACTTCAATCT
>VKON01000898.1:63299-89613 GCA_009741485.1 Malurus cyaneus samueli | reverse complement strand
ACACCTTTTGCCAGAGGCTCCAGGACAGACCATTGCTCCTGTCTGCAGTGTAGAGTACGTTCTTCACCTCTGGCAGTGCTCTGGTGGACTCCGAGCCCGGCCACTGGGATTCTGGACAGAAGCTACTGAGGGTCGAAGCCATACACCCCAACAGAGAAGAGAGATCTTGGCAGCCTATGAAGGAGTCCAAGCTGCTTCAGAGTGATTGGCACTAGAAGCCCAACTCCTCCTGGACCCACTACCAGTCGCTGGGGTGGATGTTTAAAGAAAAGTTCCCTCTACCCACCACCCACCATGCCCTGGAGCAAATGGATTGCTCTCATTACTCAGTGCGCCCGCATTGGAACCGAAATCACCCTGGATCTGGAAATAATTAAAAATTGGCCGAAAGCTGAAAACTTGGTCCTGATGAGAAGAGGAGCAAGAGAAAATGACACGGCTGAGGAGCTCCACTGTACACAACTGCAGACGGAAGAAACAACATCTTTTCACTGTGGCTCCTGTCGCATTTCTGGGATGAACCGAAAGTGGAAATCAGCCGTGTGTGAGCCCCACAGACACAGGCTGCAGCAGGCCACAGAAGGAGAAGGTGGATCAAGTCAATTTGCTGAACTCAAAGCCATCCAGCTGGCCTGTAAATGCTGAGAGGAAAAGTGCCAAAGCTCTACCTTTACACGATTCATGGATGGTGGCCAAAGCGCCGGAGGGTGGAAAAGGTGGGAAAAGGCTCAAGTTGACACCGTAGGGAAAAACAATCGGGTGCTGAAGAATGGAAAGACATTTGCGCCCGGTGGAGAAAGTTACCGGTTGAAAGTCCGCCATGTAGCATGCCATGCCCCAAAGCCGGCCAGCCTGCAATTGTAAAGCGTGCCGCATGAATCAGAAGTATTCACCTGCTTATGAGATTTGGGGGTAGGAATTTCAGAGACTATGGCACTTGGATACTGGAGGTCTTTCCTCAGCGAGGATCGCACTTGAGTGGAAATCGTATTTCTTCAGGCATGCATCTTTGCGAAGGGTTGAGTTGTTCTACCTAGCCTCTGGATATGGGGAGACCCATGTGGCCTCGCGGGGGCACCAGGGGCTCCAGAGGAATCGATGTCCACATTTCTGGAGCATGTGATGTGTGTGCAGGCATTGTGCAATAGACCGATCCGCGAGAAGTGCCGAGATACTTAGGACCCAATGGACACTATATCATCCGGGTATACAACAGCTGACCTGTGTGAGGTGTCCATGCTCTGCCTTCTACGTTCATAGAGCCAAGTGGGGTGTTAAGCCCCTGTGGTGTATGGGGTGGGGGAAGGGGTGGAGCACAGCACGAGAGGTTTCGCTGCCATTGGGTTGGATATTCACTTTCACACTTTCTGCCCGCAGAACCTGCGATCTCATGGCAAGCACTATGTACTCACAATGGGAACAGGAAGAGGATACAAATTACACAAACCTTGCCCAAAAAGTGGAGGAGACAGAGCAATGGGTTGTGATCCCAGTGTGGCTGTAAGGAATGTGCAGGGCCTGCTGTTCCTCTCTGGAGCAGATTTTGATGTAAAAAACAGAGAAGGAGATTTTAAAAGCATTTCTCCCCTATTCTCTCTTAGCCTCCCCTGTAGGCTCCTGTTGGGTCAGGACCTCATACATGCTCGGTGCTAGCAGGGTGCTCCTTTCTATCTTTTAGCTTTCCATCCTTTTTGCTCATAGGTCGCAAGCAAAGGGAAGGACGGCTGTGTGGCCATGGAAGATTTTAAATTCTTTTTTCTTTGTTGATAATTCTTATAACAATATACTCCCACCTTTTATCTAGCTAAAATACGTTTGCCTCAGTCTGATCTCCCTTTGTCCTCTCCCTCCCCTCTCCATCCACCCATCTCCACACTGCACTCTGCCAGGTGAGAGGCACTTTGCAGGGGTCAGAGATTACATAGAAGGCACAGAGTAAGCTCATCATTTTTCCTGGTGGTTGCATGAGGGCCTTTGTCACTCCACCACCTTACATGTGTCATAGACAGGACTGAGTTTAGCCAAGGCTGCGAGCTAGTACTTGAGCTCGCCGGTGATCTTCCAAGGCTTGCTATGCGTATGGCACTCAGCATCACGGGTGATCAGTGTGCTTTGTGTTGAGTGTCGAGAAGCACCCCTGAGGGTCAGAGAGGCGCAGCCTTTTCCGATAAGGGCTTCAGAAGTTCCAGGTGACATTTTCAGGTGTTACTCTGCTAGCGTCGTAAACATTCTTCAGTACAGCGTCCACCGGTGAAGGCGAGGGGAAAGAGTTGGAGAAAGCTTAGACAAGAAACAGGTGTTACTGCAGAAATAAGACAACTCTGCAGTGTGGTGTAAATGGTGATTGAATGGTGTAATGTTTCTAAATGAGCTCACTGAGGGGCTTTCTGTCACAGGAGGGATGAAAGTGCCCAAATAAATGGGTGCCTGTATGATCTACAAATTGTAAAAACACAGATGGACAGAGAGGTTGGCAGGACATGGGTAAAGATTATGTGGCTAGGGATCGCCTTTAACCATTACTTACAGGTATGTGCATGAACTAGGACTCTGCACCCCATACGATCCTCCAGAGAGAAACTCTCAGGATGAAAGCTCTTGCCAGTGTGGTGTCAAACGGTCACATAGGTCAGATCTGTAGGAGAAGGCCAGTAGGGTCCTCCGCTACGCAGGTTGTGCGCGATGGCAACCTATCAGTGTATCACGAAGAGGAAACCAGCACTCACAGGTATGTGCCGATAGACGGCGACAGTTCACAAAGGAATCTCTCAGGTTCTCTTTTCATGCGCATCTGTGTATTATTTTAGGGAAAATGACATCCTAGGCCATGGTATGAAGCCAGGATCATGAGACTTGCGTGGCACGGTGCTTCTAGGAGAGGGGGCTGAGATAACATTGGTGTAGGGACTCCTCACTATCCCTCAGGCAGGTCTATCATTTAACTCCCTTTAATGGCGTTCTGCTCGGAGATGTGTGGCTACTTTTGAGTAATCGTGGCTATTTAAGTTGGTGACCCTTTAGGCTGCGCAGATTGGCTGGAGGGATGAAATGGACTAGAGCGGACGGGGGTGGAGGCGGCTGATCTGGTGGGGTCGCGGAGGTTCGGCGGGGACGCGAGGGGGAAGGTGAGGGGGTGGATGGGCGTGGGCCGGCGGGCGGGTGAGGTGTGGGCCGAGGGAGCGTGTGTGCGGAGGGAGTGGGAAGAGAGGAGGGGGGGTGGGAGGTGGGTGCGAAAAGCGTGTGCGGAGGGTGGTGGCTGCTGGTCTGCTGACCTGGCCAGGGGTGGGAAAGGCGTCTGAGCTGTCGGATAGAGGTGGGTGGGTTCGGTCGTGGAAAGTAGTGAGCCGTAGGCAGAGGCGCTGGGTTTTTTCAGGCGTGCGGGTCGTTGGATGGGTGCGGGCTGGGCGCGTGCCGTGACACCATCTCACAGTATATTCTGTGGAGACTATGGTTCCGAGAGAGGGGGGCCCGGAGTTCGTTGAGATCGCCCGAGTGTTTGAGGGGGGGGGGTCGTTTGGAGGAGAAAGATCTCGATTCGGGTGGATGGGGGGGGAAGGAGAGTCGTAGTGCGCGGCACGAGAGGTGGTATAGCGAGTTGGGGCCTGCGGGGTGGGCCCTCGTTGGTGGAGAGGCGACTAGGATGGTTGATGGTTGTCGTGCGTAGCTCCCAATGGACCACGAGTTCCAGGGCTAAGCGCGTGGCGCAGCTTTGCCAGGACGAGCAGGTGCAGGAGCGGTGCGCGGTGGGGTGGAGTCGGGCTCTTTGGCCTGTCGGTGATGCTGTGCGGGGCGGCGGAAGTTAGAAGGGGGATGCGAGGTGCTGTGCGTGCGGCGTGGCCCGGCGAGGCGGTGCCGCGTCAATGTGGGGCAGAGGGTGGAATGGTGTGGAGGGGGGAGGGGGACAGGGGTGTAGTTCGCGGGAGGGGGAGGGGTGGTGCGAGGATGTCAGATAGAGAGAGCGCTGGGTGATTGTGGGTGGGCGAGGAGTGTAGATGAGAGGTGAGTGTCCGAGGGGCGGGCAAATGGCGGGGTTTTGGAAGGATCGAAGCGGGAAGCGGGGCGGTGCGGAGAAGGAGCGGGACGGGCGGGAAGCGGGATTGTTTCTCCTCGTATGACGAGCTGCCGTCGTAGATGCGCGTTTGGGGGCGGCGGTAGGGGCGAGAGGTGGAGAGGGCAGTGGCGCGTGGGCCGTAGGACTAGCGGTGGTTGGTAGCTGGGAAGTGGGGGGTTTAGGGTGGAGCGGGGTGCCGGGTGGGCGGGGGAGGTGGAAGGCCGTGAGGATCTTTGGGGTGAGAGCCAGCAGGTGGGTGTGGGGCGGTGCCTGGCCGGCGAAGAGGGGAGATGGCAGGGAGCGGTAGTCGCGGTCGGGGGCAGTCGCGGTAGGCGGTGCGTACGTGGGCGAGGCGATGAGCTTGTGGTTTGTTGGTGGGGTGGTGGGCTACCCGCAAACGGGATAGGGGGCGGGGTGAGGGCTATAAGCGTGGTGGTGGGTCGCCGCGGCGTGGGAGCGAGGGGTATCAGCCGGTGGGTGTGGGGGAGACCGCAGGCTGGCGCGGCGTGTTGGGCTGGGGTGGTTTGCGGCCGGGGCGGTGTGGGTGAGGCTGAGGCAGGCGCGGGGCGGTTGGCGCGGAGTGAGGCGCGGGAGAGGGAGTGATGGGGGTGTTGCCGGCGGGGGTGGATGTCCGGCAGGCGTGTCTCGAGGTCGTTCGGCGGGCCTGGTGGAGGTCACACAGGATAGTAGAACCATCATCTCAGTCTCGTGGTGGTATGTCTTGCTACCTCTCTTTGTAGCCCTTGACTGTATAAGAGGTGGGATGATAACTGGTATCTTTTGGTGTTGGGGCGCTGCTTGAGGAGACCTGCACGTAGAGGCTTGCCAGACACTGATATCTCCGAATGCTTTCTTCATCTCTCCTTCATTTCCCTTCACTCCTTTGAGGGTCTTCAAGCGCAGCGAGGCGGGAGAGCATGGGCGCGTGGGCATGTGGGGGGTGAGGGGTTGGATCGGGTGGGAGCTGCGCAGGTGGGAAGGTGAGCCGGGGAGCCTGGGGTTGGCGTGATAGGAGAGTGGGCCGGACGTGTTGCTGCGAGGCTCGGGGGTGTGGGTCGGTGGTTGAGGAGGTCTCGCAGAAGCGAGTTGAAGGGGAATGGGGGAGCCTAGGAGGGTGTGTGAGATCAATGGAAGGGTGGGGGCGATGGACTGGAGGAGGGTGGCGCCGGGGTTGAAGGGGCTGGTGGCGGCAGAGGGTGTGCGGCAGTGAGGGGCAGTGTGGTGGCGCTGGTGGGCAGGGGGCGGGCTAGGCGCGTGGAGGGTCGGAGGTTGAGGCCGGAGTCGGGAGTTATGTGAGGTAGGGGCTGGGCGCGGCGGGGTACGCTCGTCCGAAAGGGGGAGCGGAGGGACGTCTGAGCCTTGGGTAGATGATTGAGCTGGGGAAGGGCGGGGGCGTAGTGTCTTCTGGGGCGTGGAGGCGGCGAGTTGGGGAGGTCGCGTGGCGGATTCGGGACGGGCGTGCAGGATGCGTGGTGCTGTCCGCAGGGAGAGGGGGGCGTATTGGCGGGTTAGCGGGGGGTGGAGAGGTCTGTGGGGTAGAGTGGCCTCCTGGTCCACCGCGTGTGGTGTTGCTGGGTGTGAGAGCAAGGAGCGCTGCTCTGCTTCGAGGCGAAGCTCATAGTTAAGGAGGAACCGGAGGGGCTGGGCCCGGCAGCGGAGCGGGGGAAGGCGCAAGGGGAGAGCGACGCGATGGGCGAGTGTGCCGGCTGTGCGACGAGAACGACGGTTCTTGGAGGGTGGCGAGGCGAGCGGGGCGAGTCGAGGCTGAGCCAGTGGGCAGGGATCGAAGGGCTGCCCCATCGGCGAGATGCCGTGGGGTGCGCGGCGTTCTATGCGGGTGAGTGCCGAAGGAGCTGGGGCGGGAGGGTGGGCACTTTGGAAGGAGATGCGATTGCTAGAGTGTGTCAGCTGCGAGAGGACAACATGAGGGCGTGGGTAGGCTGTGGGACGTGAAGAACCAGGGATGCGGTATGGACGCGCGGGAAGTAGAGCGCGTGTCCGGCGGCCGGGCGTTGGTGCGGGTGGGCGAATGTGTGATGTTGGGCGTCGCGAAAGGTGTGGGGATGGGGAGAGATGCGAGTGAGGTGTGGTAGGGGGTGGGTGCTGGGGACGACCAGGGGGAGCTCGCAAGGTGTGGGGGCGTAGGTGGTAGTTATTTTTCGCCGGTGTGGGCTTGGTGCGGACTGGGTGGTGTGTGGGGCGGGTGCCGCCTGTGTTGGGGCGTGGTGCGCGGATGTGACGTGAGCGGGAGGGTCCGCTGGGGGTTTTAGGGCGCGCGAGCCGTGAGTTGGAGAGGATGTGGCATTGCGAGTAGTTTAGCTGGAAGGGGTGGGGAGCGTGTGGAGCGCAGGGATGGTGTGGTTGGTGATGGCGGTTCGGGTTGCGGGCGTGCTGGCGGCGATCGGAAGGGGAGTGAAGGCGGGTAGGGCGGTGGCAGAGCTGTGTGTGGGGGCTGGCCGGTGTGGTGGTGTCAGAGGGGCCGGAAGCGGTGCGTGGGCGCATGGGTGGGCGTGGAGGGTTGGGCTAGGTGAGGAACGTGCGGGGGGGGGTTCCGAGGCTGGGCGTGGGGCGAGCCGATGCAGAGCGCGCTTGGCGGCAGTGCGTGTGTGGCAGAATGGGGGTGGAGGCTAGTGCGGGCCTCTGAATGGCGGTTAGGTTGGAAGGCCCAGAGGGCGGCTGAGTGGGTCGCGTGTCAGGCTCGGTCGGCGTGGCTGGGCGTGAGGGGAGCGGGTGCGGGGTAGAGGCAAATGGTCTGCTGGCCGCGGGCTATGCGATGACGTGGCAGGGCGGTGCGCGCGGAGCGCGAGGGTGACCGGCTGTGGGGGCGATGGCTCACGTGTGAGGCGGCGGGGGAAGAGGGCGGTGAGTCGTGCCGGTGGTTCGGGTGTCAGGCGGGTACGGCGTGCGGCCGGAGGCGCAAGAGGCTCGTGGTGGCAGTGAGTGTTGTGCGGTGAAGTGGGTGGAGGGGTGTGGTTGGGGGGCGGGAGGGGATGACGTCGGAGGGCGAGGTGGGGGGAGGGTGCGGTGCCGTGGTGGGGGAATGGGGGTTCGCGATGTGGGGCGTTGCTCGGGTAGGAGGGGTAGGGAATCGGTGTACTTAGGGTAGGGCGTATCTGATGTAGGGTGCATGCAGCGGTGGGGTCGGGCGGAGCGAGCCGGGCGTGGTAGCTGTGCGGGTGGGGAGGCGAGGGGCATGCGGGCGCTAGTTGCCGTGGGGTGATGAGCAAGGACGGGCCGCGCTAGTTGGGTCGTGGGGGTGTGGGGGGCAGGTAGTGCGCCTGAGCCTGGCCTGGGGGGCAGGGCATGGCGCCTGGAGTGCGGTGCGTGTGGGTGGGGCAAGGCAGTGCGGCCTGGTCGTGTGGGCGAGGCAGGCCCGGTGGGAGTGTCGGGCGGGGGCGGGGGGAGCGAGGGGGGAGGGGCAGTCGCCGTGAGTTTCGGGTGAGTGGCAGAGTGAGGGGGTAGAAGTAGGTTTCGGGGTGAGATGGGGCGGGAGGCGCAGGTTCCTGGGTGGCGGGTGCGTGGGGGCGAGAGGTGGGCGTAGAGTGGGGTTGGGCGCGCAGGTGGGGTGGGGAGGGGGGGCAGTGCGTCGACGGCGGGTGGGTCGGGTGCGAGGATGGCGTAAGCGAGAAGGTATTACGGCGTAGGAGAGTGTGTGTGTGCAGTATGTC
The DNA here is from genome assembly GCA_009741485.1 of Malurus cyaneus samueli. Classification (NCBI taxonomy): domain Eukaryota; kingdom Metazoa; phylum Chordata; class Aves; order Passeriformes; family Maluridae; genus Malurus; species Malurus cyaneus. The sequence continues at coordinate 81,894 of VKON01000898.1, read as the reverse complement.
GGATGGTGAGGTTGTAGGGTCGAGTCTTGGTTGTGGTGGAATGGTAGGGTGTGGATTAGCGGCCGCGTATAGCAGGAGGTGTATGGGTCCCCAGAGATGAGAGGGAGGTGGGGCGCGGGCCCGGGTGGGGAGGAGGGGTTGGGGGGGAGGGATGGCGCTTGCCGCCTTGGGTGTGTGGGTTGATTTGGGGCCGTGCACAGGTGACCGGGCGGGGTGAGCGCGATGTATAGGTAAGCCTACGTCCTCAAGGCAGGCAAATATCGGGGGGAGAAGGCGGGGTTAGGTCCCGGCAGGGTGAGCGGTGTGGGTGTAGCGGCCGGGGGTGAGTGTCCGCGACGTGGGCGGGCGGGTTGGGCGTGGGGGTCAGAGATAGGGAGTTAGGAGGTTAGAGAGTCCGGGACCGGAGGTGGAGGATTCGGGGCGTAGCGGCTGGGTTGATGGTCGAGGCCGCCAGTTGTGTGGGGTGGAAGTTGGGGAGTAGGAGGTGGGCGGCGAGGGGGGGCTGGTGGCCTGGTAGGTGGCAGGGAGGGAGCGCATGGGGGGTGTGGAATAGAGGGGGGAGGCTGGGCGCAGAGGAGTGGGATGGAATGTGCAGGGAACCTCGCGAGGAGTGAGTTGAGGGGTGTCCGCAGCCCAGAGACGGGCGAGAGGTGATGGGGCTGTAGGAGCGCCACAGTGGGGGATTGGACTGCTGGGAGGAAGAGTAGCGAACGGGGGCAGGGGAGGGCCCGGGCGTGAGTCGATGCTATAGGGAGTAACCACTCAAAGAGAAGGAGCTGGTGAGGTGTGTGCGCGTTATGGTGGGAGACGCCCGACTGCTGCGCGTGGCTCGGGTGGCCCGTGTGGAGGGGGCGTTGGCGGGTTGGGGGGCGCGCGAGGAGAAGTGGGGCTGGTCGGTTGGGTGTTGAAAGGGGACGAGGGTGGTGTGGTCGGCTGGGGAGTAACATGGGAGGCCCGGCGGCTTGGGTGGGGGGGGGGAGTGGGTGGAGTAGGTGGACCGGGCGCCGGGCTGTCGCTCTGGGGGGGGCCGGGGGGCGATGTGGTGTGATAGGGCGTGTGGAAGAAGAGGGTCCAGGGGGCGGGGCTGGTTTGGCATCGGAGGGAGGAAGTGTATGGGGTGAGGAGAAGGGAGAGTAGGAGGCAGGTTTGGTGACAGATAGGTGGGTGGAGTGGGAGAGCAGAGGGGCAAACGGGGGATAACAGAATAGAGGGCGAATGGTGGAGCGAGGGCCGCACAGGACGGAGGGAACGGCAGGCAGCCGGGGCGGATGTGGCACCTCGGAACTTCTGGTAATGGGGAGCGAGGCCTTGTCGAAGAGAGGGAGAGCAGCGAAGGGCGGCTGGCGCGCCGGGGTTGGGGGGGTGGGGCGAGGTGGTCGCGGCGGGAGGGTGTTGTAGAGGGCGCCGAGTCGGGCAGGGGACGGGTAAGGTGTGCGGTGAATTGTGGCTGGCGTGCCATAGGCCAGGGTGCAGGGGGTGGCGGAGTGGATTGCCCGGGCGGTGCGGGGGTGGGGGCGGCTGTTTGGGTGCGTCGTGGGGTCGGGCCGGGCCTGTGGGTGTCAGAGTCTGCGCCGGAGTGGCCCAGGAGGGGTGGTGAGCTCGGCATTGAGATGCAAGGGGAGGGGGTGGAGGAGGGCGGATGGAAGAGTAGGGAGAGCGGGCTGGTGAGACTCGAGGCCGGCCACTGGGATTCTGGAGCCGAAGCTACCGAGGGTCTGAGGCCAACTACACCCCAACAGAGAAGGAGATCTTGGCAGCCTATGAGGGAGTCCAAGCTGCTTCAGAAGTGATTGGGATAGAAGCCCAATTCCTCCTGGCACCCCGACTACCAGTACTGGGGTGGATGTTTAAAGGAAAGGTTCCCTCCACCCACCACGCCACCGATGCTACCTGGAGCAAATGGATTGCTCTCATTACTCAGCGTGCCCGCATTGGAAACCCGAATCACCCTGGGATCCTGGAAATAATTACAAATTAGCCCGAAGCTGAAAACTTTGATCTCGCTGATGAAGAGGAGCAAGAACAAGAGACACGTGCTGAGGAAGCTCCACTGTACAACCAACTGGCAGACGAAGAAAAACACTACACTCTTTTCACTGACGGCTCCTGTCACATTGTCGGGATGAACCGAAAGTGGAAAGCAGCCGTGTGGAGCCCCACACGACAGGTTGCACAGGCCACAGAAGGAGAAGGTGGATCGAGTCAATTTGCTGAACTCAAAGCCATCCAGCTGGCCCTGGACATTGCTGAGAGGGAAAAGTGGCAAAAGCTCTACCTTTACACAGATTCATGGATGGTAGCCAACGCTTTGTGGGGGTGGCTGGAAAGGTGGAAAAAGGCCAATTGACAGCGTAGGGGAAAACAATCTGGGCTGCTGAAGAATGGAAAGACATTGCAGCCCGGGTGAAGAAGTTACCCGTGAAAGTCCGCCATGTAGATGCCCATGTCCCCAAGAGCTGGGCTAATGAGGAGCACCAGAACAACGAGCGGGTAGACCGGGCTGCAAAGATAGAGGTTTCCCAGATCGATCTGGATTGGCAACACAAGGGTGAGTTGTTCCTAGCTCGATGGGCCCATGATGCCTAAAGCCACCAGGGCAGAGATGCCACTTATAAGTGGGCACGAGACCACGGGTTAGATCTAACCATGGACAGTATTTCCCAAGTTATCCATGACTGTGAAACATGCGCTGCCATCAAGCAGGCCAAACGGGTGAAACCCCTGTGGTACGGGGGAAGATGGGACAAGTACAGGTACGGAGAAGCCTGGCAGGTTGATTACATCACACTACCCCAGACCCGTCTGGGCAAGCGCTATGTACTCACAAGGTAAACACGACTGGATGTTGGAAACCTATCCTGTGCCTCACGCCAGCCCGTACACCATCCTGGCCTTGAAACACAGACTGGAGGTAGGACCGAGAAATTGAGTCTCAACGGGACTCATTTCAAGAACAGCCTTAAAACACTGGGCTAGGGAACAGGCATTTAATGGTGGTACCATATCCCTACAGCACCTGCTTGCAAGTGGAACGTGCAACGAGTCCTGAAACACCTTGAAGGCACTGGGCGGGGGAACTTCAAAACTGGGAGAAGCACTTGGCAAGCCAATGTTATTAACACCCATGGCTCCACCAACCAAGCCGGCCCTGCCCAATCTAAGCCCTTGCACACCACAGAATGAAATAAAGTTCCCGTAGTCATGTCAGGACTTTGGAAAAAACACTTTAATCAATTCGCCTCAATAAAGACAAACCCATCCAAAGTTGTCTTTGCTCAGGACCATTACACATGGTGGTGATGCAGGAGGATGGAAACCCACTGTACCTCAGGAATGACTTTGGTGAGAACCCCTTGTAATGTTAGATTTTCTGTAAGCACTGTGTTATGCCACGCTACTGAATGTATATATATATAGTTATATATAATAGGTATATAGTAAAGTTATTAGTAAGTTATAATATTTAGGGATGAGCATATATGTGTGTTACAGATATGTGCAACATGTAGTAATAATCAATGGTATGGAAGAAAAATTCGGGTGGATAAGTTGGGAAAATTCTTGTTCCCTTCTTAGATTTTTTCTTTCCATTTGTTGCTGGACCATAGCTGGTCACCTTTAATGGCGAGAATTAACAAAGACAAGACCATCCCCACTTCAGTGCCAAGCGTCAGAGAGTGTTTTTGTGGTGGGGGGATTTGCAGTGTTCTGCTTGCTGAGAAGGATCTGCTCGCTGCGCTCTGGAGAAAGCTGGCTCTTTTCTGCGAGACCACACACCCTGCTCATTGGGTTCCTGCTTGCTGCACTGTGTTTTCTCCCCTGTCCTTGCCGGGATTCCAGCTTCAGGGGGACTCTGCTCCATCCGTTCGCAGCTGCGGGATTCTGCTATCTCTTTCCGTGGTTTTGCTGCCAGAGGAGCACCGTGATCGTTCGCTGTGAGTTCTGAAAACTTCACTCCACCTCTGCCATTTGTTGTCAATCATGCGCGCGCAGGAGATCTGAGCCACGGACCGCGCCACTGCGTCCCGGCAGCCGCCGAGAATCACGCGCCTGCCGCCCGCCAGGAGCCAACAGCATCCCCTATACCAACGGGACTGTAACTGCACCAAAGGGGAGGCTGTGTCTCTGTAAGGCTGTCACTGGGTTGGGGACTGGGCTGGTTGTTGCTATTGTTATTGTTACTTGTTTCACCTTGTTATACATATTAGTAAAAACTGTTATTCCCTTTTTCCCATATTCTTGCCTGAAAGCCCGTGATTTTTTTTCAAAGCTATAATAATTCGGCTGGAAGGGGGGTCATATCCACCACTCCAAGGGGATCCCTGCCTTCAGTGGCAAACACCTGTCTTTCAAACCGAGACAATCTAGTTACATCCTTTCCAGTTATCTAGAATTTCTGAAATTTCTATTGTAGATGAATCCATGTGCTTAATGTTCAACACACACCAATCACTGCAGTGGGTCTGCAGAGAGAGGAAACCCATGGAACAGGGAAACTTGATAACACAGGAAAAAACCCACAGGCACCAATCACAGGGGCTGCAAATCTTTCTGCTCCAACTTTAGCATCCTTGGAACACAATCCATTCTTTGTTTATGTTTTTGGCACAAACAGTCTAAGCAACTGTCAATGTGACCTTCTGACTGCAGCTCAGCACTTTAAAGCTTGTGGCTTCTTTCTTACCTCTTCCAGCTCATAGTACACCTCAATGAATAGGGAACAGTAAGACCCTCCATGTAGGGTGGTACTTTGGAGCAGCTGATCAGTAGGTCCCAAATGCCATGTTGGCTGCATGGTTCCTTGAGCCTTGCAGGGGGCTGAAGCCATCCTGTCATTTGTTTTGCCAGATGAGAAGGCGTGGGAGGAACTGAGGAGGTTGGGAGACAAAGCACAAAGGTACTTGTTTTCTAATACACACTGAATTTGCTCACTTTCAGTCTCTGACAGAATGGGCTGCCCTTGTCAAAAGAACAGTTCAAGCCCTGTGTTCCTGGCACCTCTTCATTTATGAATCCATTTATTGAACCTTGAAAGCACCTTGCATTGAGAAAGATTATCCCGATCCTCCATTCAGAAGCAGACAGGATGAGTACAGCTATGGCTAGGAAGAACTAACAAGAACAGTGTGAAACTATTTCCACAGTGCTATCTTTTTTTTTTGCTTCCTTGTTCTGCAACAGCAGTGCCACCAGCTGGCAAGAGCTGAGATCTCATCACAAAGATCAGAAACAAAATACACCCAAGAAGGGAAGTGATGACATCCAAGCAAACTTGCAGCAGCTGGGCTGGGAGTTGGAGGCAGGCAGCAGATTGAATGTTGAAAGGGATAATGTCCACTGCCCCCGCATTTGTAGCGTACAGGAAAAGAAGCTGGCGATAGCAGCATAGACATGCCGTAGGCTCTAGGCCAAGGAGTGCAATTGATCTTGGTTCCACAGCCAGAAATGACAATGGCCACGCACATACATGCCAAGCATGGCCAGTGAGAAAACACTGAGGGAATTTGGACTGTTCAGCCATGAAACACAAATCCCTTTCAACAAAAAGAGATGAGCTGTCCTACAGAAGGAAACAATCTGCTTCATCTGCACAATGAATAGGAAAGCAAGGGGACCTGCAAGACAGGGGATGGGACAAAATAAATGAATGCTAGAATTAGGTGCTGGGGGAAGATTTGGACTCTTTATTGCTGANAGGAAAGCAAGGGGACCTGCAAGACAGGGGATGGGACAAAATAAATGAATGCTAGAATTAGGTGCTGGGGGAAGATTTGGACTCTTTATTGCTGAGATTTAAGCTAGACATATCTAGGAGGAGCTTGAGGAGTACTGACTGTCTTGATACTTCCTGAGGTCCTCAGCCATCCCAAATCCTTTTTGGTCCCACAAGTCAGCTGACAGGCACCACATCATCTGAATGCTTTACTTGATGGATTATCCGATGCAACTGGAGAGTTAGTAACCCTGATTGCTAGGGCCTTTTCTATAGCTTAAACTGTCCCTTCACCCTCTTCTCACTTTCTTATGAGTTATAGGGGTATAAACAAAAGCATCAGCCTGGCAGGGGACCTGTTCTGTGTTAGAATAGCAGCAGCAAGAATAACCCTTTAAGAATAGAGCACAGCTCAAGAAGTACAGATACAGCTTCCACACTGACAGGTTGGCACAAGCTCATCCAAATCCATGGCTGTGACAGGACGCAAGCCAGGAACCACTATTACCAATGCCTTCTTGTCTCATCCCACCACACATCTAACCCATCATCTCCTGCCTGTCTCCAGGGCCATGAATACTTCTTTTTTTTGCATCTCTCAGTTTTGGTATAAGGCTCAGTAGGATGACAGGATAATATTCACATGCCTTTTAGACTCTCCTCTGTAATGCCTACTACAATACTCCAGAGAGCAGATATGGCAAATCTGGATACATAGTCTCCCATAGCTTGCATACAAAGCTACAGTTTGTCCATGACCATGGAAATTAGCGCCACAGGGTGAGGTCAAGTGTGAAGAAGATGGGGATGCAGGAGCTGCTTTTAGGCACACGATTTTAACCTTCAACATAAAGCTTTGATGTTTTAAGGACATTCCTCCTCTCAAAAAAATAACCTTCCCAATTCTAAGCAGGCAAGAGGAGGCAGGGAAATAGGACAGCTGGACAGATGCCTCACTCTCCTATGCAATGAAAATATGGTGAAAGATCTAGTGCTACAGCTGCAGTTTCAGTACATAAGGTCTCCCTAAAACCCTTAGTCCTATACCTAACTGTCCATCTATAGGTATCTGTGCTGTACAATATTTCTTAGAAAAATAACATGGTTAAAAGGAAACTCTTGCCTCAGAACAAATGAGGTACCAGAAGAAGAGAACCAGAAGGACATGCTTTGTAGAGTGTAACAGTTCCAACTCTGTCATTAGATACATTTACTATAGAAGCAAGGAGTGTTACTGCAGCTATACTGAGAACAGGACCGATGTTTAAGCTATGAAAAACAGGAATAAGCTGAGAACATGCCCTTGGGATATCAATCCACTCACTGGTGAAAGAAAAACAACAGTTTACTTTTTTTCCTTTGAATCAGTTGTGTCTACAAAGAAGCTGGACCATTACAAGGAGAAACCCAACTGCCCTGGATTTACTTGCAATGGGATGATTACAAAATAAAGGAAACCATCAGCCAAGCCATCACACTCTACAAATACATTTTATTTAGAGATACACATAATAAGATGCACAAATACTTTTTGTTCACTAATTTTCAGATCACGCAACCTCAAGTAGTGGAAAAAAACAAACTGCAGTTAATTACAATTATCTATTTAACAGGGCAGTAGTAAAAGACCTATATGCCAGACTACAGCATGTTTAACGATACTCAGATGAGAATGTACACATCTAGGTATTTAAAAAGTGCATGGGGCATTGCACATACACTAACATGCTTTTTCAAAGAGCAACATCTTTCTGGTATGTGAACACAGTAACCCGGTTAATGCAAGATGGAAAATTAGGCTCTTAATAGATACATAGAATCATAGAATGTTATGGGGTTGGAATGGACCTTAAAGATCATCTTGTCCCAACCCCCCCTGCCATAAGCAGGGACACCTCCCAGTAGACCAGGTTGCTTAAGGCCTTATCCAACCTGGCTTTGAACACTGCCAGGGTTGGGGCATCCACAACCTCCCTGGACCACCTGTTCCAGTATCTCACCACCCTCACAGTAAAAAGTTTCTTCCTAATATCTAACCTAAATTCCCCCTTTTTCCATTTGTACCCATTACTACTTGTCCTGTCACTGCAGTTCCTGATGAGGAGTCCCTCTCAATCTTCCCTTCAGATACTGGAAGGTTGCTATGAGGTCTCTATAGAACTTTCTCTTCTCCAGGCTGAACAGCCCCAACTTTCTCCACCTGTCTTTGTAGGGGAGGTGCTCCAGTCCTCTTATCAACTTTGTGGCCTCCTCTGGACTTGCTCCAACAGTTCCATATCCTTTTTATGTTGGGGACCCCAGAGTTGGACACTACTCCAGGTGGAGTCTCACAAGAGCAGAGTAGAGGGGAAGAATCCCCTCCCTCAACCTGCTGGCCATACTACTTTTATGCAACCCCAGATTCTGTTGGTTTCTGGGCTGCAAGCTCATGGTGAGTTTTTCATCAACCATCACCCCCAAGTCTTTCTCCCAGGGCTGCTCTCAATCACTTCTCCACCCAACCTGTTGGTGTGTCTGGGACTGACACAACCCAGTAGCAGGACCTTGCACTTTGCTTTGTTGAACTTCATGAGGTTTGCACAGACCCATCTCTCAAGTGTGTCAAGGTTCCTGTGGATGGCATCTCTTCCCTCCAGTGTGTTGACTGTACCACACAGCTCAGCATCATCAGTAAATTTGCTGAGGGTGCCCTCAATCTCACTGTCCATGTTGTGTCCATGCCCACATTTCCAGATCAAATTAACAGTTTTCCTCCACATGGCAAATTAAGAGTTATTTGTGACTGACATGTAGAAAGCAAGCTGTAAAAATTACTGTTACATTGTCCATGTGGTCAAGCAACACACAGATGACCTAAAATGATCAGTTCTTCAGAAGAGTCCAGAGCACTTAATTGCATTTAGCAAGCTGGCAGAAGAACTGTAATCCAAGATCCAAGCTCTTGCACCCACACAGAGTTCTTCCACACGAGAAATTTCAATTCTCAAATTTCAAGAACCCCGTGTTCCACCTGCAAGCATACAACCAGATCATGTATTGCTGAGTTTACTTTTGAATTCCCATCTAAATGGAGGGAAAGGTAGGAAGTGGTGCTGATCTAAGAGTGTAGCTGCATTGGTTTTAAGTTGTATTTAAAATACATGGAACCTGGACTCTTCAGTGTCTCTCTCAAACCTAGGAAATTCAGCAGGTTCCACTGCTCAGTGCAATCCCTGTTTTGCTTTTAAATAGGGATAGTGCTGAACAGTGCTTGGGAAAGACCAGCAAGGACTGTTGTGGAACTCTCAAGGCTTCCCTTGCTCAAATGCTCCATTACCAGCTCATCTCTGAGCATCACCAGTCTTTGGCATTACTGCTGGCCAAAGCTCATAACTTTTGCCTTTTGAGCACAGAGTTTAGCTCATAGCCCTATGACAGTACAGTTTTTTCATAATCCACCAAATATGCAAATGACAAAAAGGTCTGTGGAGAAAGCCTTGAAATGGAACCAAGTCAGCAAAAAGTCACCAATGCACCCTTGATTTTGCCTTCAATTTAGTTATAACACCGAGTAGCAGCCAAAGATGCCAGTTGACTAAAGCACCACTGATCAGATTAACAAACTGGGTGCAGATGCAGGGCACATCCACTTCCTGATCTGCTGACATCCACTGTATAATATGGATGCAAGAGAATTTCAGCTTCTGTAGACTATACAGGAGTGGAGTCTCCCCTTCCAAGGTAGGCAGCCAGCCACTGAAGTTTATGGTAAAAGCACAGAGCAATCTTTCTACAGTGGGCTACAGGTTTTCTTTTTATTATGACTCAATATTTTTCAGACTAGGCAAGCAACTTTGAAATTACTGTTAAAGGTGAAATAAGAGGAAAGTGCTAAAGATTAGAAAACAAAGTTAAACCAATCTTTTCTACTCTGAAAAGGGACTGTGATAAAACCAGGACCTTACTGTATTTGAAGAAACTCTAAAGTTTCTTCTTTTAAAGCAAGAACTAAAAAGAGAACTCCAGATTAAGTCTGCACTGGGGTACAGAGAGAACAGATGCAGTTAGCACAGGAAATACGCATACATTAGAGCTCTGTGACCATTTATTAATGTCAATACACTGATGACTAATGATGCTGATTCAAAATACAAAGGTAATCTCATGGATCAACAGAGTGTGGTAATGTGTTTCAGTTAATTATGGATATGCATGTCCATTTAAGGCCACATTGAAGTGAAGAAGTGTTCATGTTTCTATGCTCTTATGAATGAATTACCCTTACAGCTGGGAAGGGACATTTTCTATCAATCATACCATCCTCTATCTTCATGAGAGACAGAAACATAGCCCAAACTCCAGATGTCAGTTTAAGGACAAAGATATCCTTTGCCAATTTAGAAAACAAAGCCAAATGTGTCATGTCTTTGTATGAAAAATAAAAACTAAAAGAAAAAACAACCCCTGCTTTTCAGAGAGAAGAAACAATTTACAAGGTAACTGAACACTAAGCCCCATGTGCAGACTGGTTTCACATATCTGCAATTTCCCACTCTTCCATTTGCAAGTTGCATCAATAATTTGAACAGTTTTACCTGACAGTTTAAAATATGCACTATAAAATTTGAAGAGAGTTGTTACTATTTCACTTGACAGCTTCTGTGATAGTTCAGGATCCAGTGCTGTTTCTGACACAGCTCATGAAAGAAACAGCAAGCTGAGAAAGGTGTTAGATGGGTGGATTTGCAGGAGTTAACAAACATCAGACCCTGGATTCAGAACAAAAGCCTACAAGTTTCAGCAAGCCCTGATTTTTTTTTTTCCAAGGCTTTGGATCTTATTAAATATATTTGGGAAAAAAAGCATTAAAAACAGTTCACTGTAAGACATCCTACTCTCAGGCAACAAGTTGTGACCATTGCACATTTTAAAACACCTCGTGTAGCTTGCGCATCATATACATCATAGGCAATGGGGAAGATCCAGTATTTGTGTACACATTAACATACAAGCAAGCACTGATATATGTCACAGGTAAGACTGATACCAAGAAAAAACAGTGTATTGATTTGTGTCTACACCACATCCTAACACAAATGGAACAAGCCACAAGTAACAATACAAACCTGTTGCAACTTCAACACATACATCTTAGAAAAAAACAGTGCATGTACCCAACTCTAAGATAGTGATGAGTTTGTGAGATAACTTTACAAAGATCAAGGGACCAGAAGAGGAAGGCACATTAGCCTCCGGTTAGACTGTTTTGGCATTATTTGGATGAGTCATAGTGATTTATATACCCTGAGACTGTGAGAGGCCTTGAAAAGGAAAGGAGACCAGGTGAATGGGCAAATAAAAAGAACAAGTTTAATGAGATTTTTAAGATTCAGCATCTGATTTTTCCCTTTTAATAAGGGAATCTAGAAAAGCAGTTCCTAAGAAAACAACATATTGACTCCTACATTTTTGTTCTGAGGTCAAAGAATCAACTTCTAGGACTAAAGAAACATCACACTATGTTGCAAGGGTTTTTATACACCCTCTCAGTTTCAGCCCAATTACCAGAATTTCTATACAATCAAGTATTTTACTTGGTGGTTTTTTAGGTACAGAAATGATCAGGCAGCCCAGATTTTCTTAACTCTACCAACCCTGGCACCCCGTTTTAGATATATGCGCACTTTCTTAGACCACAACACTCCCAGCAGGATACTAGAGGGAAAGGCTGTTAGAAAATGGCACTCAATTTTAATCGGGAAGATTACTTTCTGTCAAGAACATTCTTCTAATTAGGCAAGTACTACAAGTACCACATTAAGAAACTCAGCATCACAAGCAAAAAGATACTTCCCAATTTAAATCCTTGAAAATTAACATGAAGAAACAAGAATAACAGGGATATCTATTCGATTTCTCTAAAAATGTTTCTGATTAAGCCCTTTCATAAGTACCTCCTGAGCAATGAATAAGTATCCTCTCTATTTTTTAATTCCTCAGGAATTCTGAGAGCAATACCAAACACTGTTGGACTTTCACCATTTTTCTTGTGCCCCTTGCTCATCCTCAACATGCACTGAAGTGCCCACTTGCAGAAGGAAGGGAGAGCATAAACAGGAGATTCCTTCAGAGAAGATGTGGCTATATTCTCCTTTCCATTCTCCCTTGTCTGCAATACAAATTCCTGGTGTCTGTGCTTCAGAGACTAAGCTACTGAAGGTACTGCAACACTCAGAAATGCATTTTAAGTTGAGGTTCTGGCTGGGGGGTAGCCAACGAGGCACATAGGGATTTTCACTTGGCTTTAAGCTAGAGAGCATATGCCTGGCTAGCACAGGAGTCCAGGGCTCAGCATGGGCTGGCCAGAGGATCAGCTCCAGCTGCATCACACATGGCTCTGCAACAGTGTTCCTAAAAATGAGCTGTACTTTAGTTCAGTAATTTAGTCATAACAGCAATTGCAACAGAAGCTAAGAACCTCTCAGACATCTTGGAAAAGTGGGTTTATGAAAAACAAGGTTATCAGACCACCACAAATAGATCTCAGAGCTCCCACCTGGCTGCTGAAAGATGCCACTGCTTTGCCAAGATACAGTAAGTGACAGCCCATCTGTTCTTGATTTCTTGCAAGCAAAGAAAGCAGGTGATCTCCATCAAGGCCTGCTTAATTTCACATCTGCACCAGGTGAGGGATATTAATTCACAAGGTCAAGTGCCTCTCATCTGAGGGGCAGAAATTAAGACACCAAACCACTACTTGACATAGCTGGATCATAACTTTAATCTGTTAACTCTGCAGCTGCAAGCTATATACAAAGCAAGTGTTCAGGTGAAGGAAGAGGATGAAATTTTGGAGAAGAATAACTGAACATAAGTATCTTAAGGATTAAGATACAAAAAGCAGCCAAAGACTTCAAACAGAGGCAGCAAATATATCCCCATAATGAAGTTAAGGAGTTCCCCTCATTAAGGAAGCCGCAAGAGTCACCCACAATGAGAATGTAACCTTTGTGGACAGACTAAGTCCAGTAAGATCACTAGGAACTCTTGCTATGATCTTAAAAATGGATCTATGTGGAAAATGAACAACTGAGACTAGGAACAAACATCTATTAACTGTTCTTTGATAATTTATTCACCTTGGACTAACACCGTCAGCACAGATGAGGGAACCAAACAAATGGACTCACTTCTTTATCACAATCTCAGAAAACACCCAAGGAGAGCACTAGCAATTCTCCCTACCAGACTTGACTGTACAAGGGAGAAAACTGGAGGAATTACCAGAAATAAGGAAGAGGGTGAGCACCACCCTCATTTCTGTACTCAAGCCAACACTGCAAAGTAGCTTCTGCTTCCTTAGGAAGGTCTATCACATAACACCCAATTGTTACTGAGGGGTTGCTACCCAGTAGAATCTATGATTCTACTCTTCATCTCATTCCAGGTAATTCCTCCAGTTCTCTCCCTTGTACAGTCAAGTCATCCAGGGAGAATTGTATTACTGAAGCCATAATTAAGTCACTGGGTTTGATTACCTGTGATTGTGAATACTGAAAATGCAATACCCAAAGATACCCAAATTAACATGGTAGTCTACTGAAAAGAGCTGAGTGATAAAATTAACTACTTCCTACACTCACTGGCAGCACAGAAGATCCCACATGACTGAAAAATCAACAGTAGGAAGAAAAGTCCAAAGGTCTGTTATAATTAAAATTCTTTTCTCTGCTTCAAGTGCCTAATGTGAAATAAACCAGTCTGTTCCCTGCCCCAGAAATAGATTGTTACTGTGTAATCCTCCCATTAGTGAAACGTACTAGGGCAAACTACACAGTTATCCAATCTGAGCCAGCCTCAAAGGTCTAACCAGTTTGAAATAAAGCAAATTAAAGGTCTCAAGCATGGCCTGACAAAATGCCAGCAAGCCTATTTCTGTTCAACAGAGGTCACCTCTGCAAGTACAATATTGCTACAGTAAAGACTGAGATGATTTGGGGTGGAGGAGGCAACTCGAAACAGACCATTCAGATGGGCAGGAAAGAACAAGGGAGGGAATTCATTAAGAAACATTCAAAAAGACAGCCTGAAAATGGAAATACCACTGAGTCTCAGCAGAGCACAGCGAGACAGTGAGCACAACTCAGTCACCAGACTGAATTCCATGTATCAGGGGTATATCTGCTATTTGAACACTGGGGTGCACTCAACTTGCCTCCATGAAGAGATGAGAGATTCCCTGCTGTACAGTCATTCCCGCACTTCAATGGGAAACCACTGCTTCTCTCACCATGATCCTGGATTTCAACTGATTTCTAAACCAGTAGGGCAATAAAATAAATTCAAGTAAGAAAACCTGGCTTTTTATCCTGTTTCTCCTATGGCTTATATTTGGACAGGTGGCATATCATCACCTTTCTCTGCCTCTTTTTCTAACCTTGACTGGACCAAAAGTGACATATGACCAACCACAAAATATTCTGAAACTTAACATCTATAATGCTATATTGCTATAAGCATTTAAAACCACTGAAACAGGCTAGAAATTAAATTCTCTCTGGCCCAATTTGTGTTCTTGCAGCACTATATCTAGTTTGTTCCCAGTTTTTTGGGGGGCTTTTCATACAGCAACAAGGAGGGCTCCCTCCCCATGAGAAGTTATCTTTGCAAGAAAGCACCATGAAAGCAGAATACACAGAAGCATATGAAACTTAAGAATTTTTACATAATTGTCCAAATTCTTCTGAGAATTGCCCAAAGCTTCCTATACAGAAAAAAAAAGTGAGGAAAAGGGCACTCACACTACCAGGCTTTAGGACTGCACACTGAGGTATTTGTGGAGATCAGAGTTGGCAGAGAATGACACTTTCCAGGGGTGCCAATGTGACCTCTTCAATAACCTAGAGATTCTTCCGACTCTGCAGAAAGATCAGCCTCCATGTTTAGAGGCTAAAGCTTAGTCCATAAAAATACCCTTTTTGCCCCCTCACCCAGACCTGGAATATGCTTAAAATTTATAGATCAAGATCAGGGCTAGAGTTTCCAGATCAGGAATTTTCCTTTGGCACTAGTGACACTAAGCACCTAACTAGTTGTTTCAGCAGAATTAGAGGACACTCAGAATCAAGTGTCTAGTTTCTTTAGAAGAGAGGGGGAAAAAAGGCACCTCAAACCAAGCCCAACAAAACAACTAACCAGAAATTGTTCCCTGTGACAGTGATCTTAGATAGTAGCTGGAGTAATAATCCTAGAAATGCACATCCTGCCATACTTCACCGAGATTTGTTTTTCTCTGTATACTTCCACTTTTCAAAACCCCTAAAATAACCTAAGTAGTGAGTTGCCATCACAGAAAAACACAGGCACCATTACATCATCTTTAAAAAACAATGAAAAACTCTAAATAAAAATTTGAGAGCTCCTTTGCTACTCCATAGTTTATAATATCCCCATGAACTGATTCAGTTTAAGCAACCAACCCACAAGGGAAGTAGAATTATGAAACACCACAAGAAGATCTGTTTGTGAAGTACCCATGTCAATACTCAGTGTGTGTAAATTATACTTCTGAGACAGGTGCACAACTGGGAGACCTCTTATCTTACCAGGATTTTCACCTGGATGGGAAGGAACTACATTCCTTGCAGGATTTTCATCCAAGTGTCCACTACCAACCAGAAATTAAGCCCAAGTCTCACTGCTTGGCATTACTGATGAAGATATAGAGCACAATGAGAGGGACCACAAGGACACATGCAGACTAGCTCTAGGCAATTTGGCAGGAACTGCATATGAGACTAGAGCTACTCTACAGCAGTGGCTGTGATCTCCAGCAGACACAGAAGAACAGAGCATGTCCCAGCCTTGATATTCTTCTCAGCTTCAGCCAACTACCCATTTGGCACCAAAGCAGTGAGATACAGGCATACTCTGCTACACTGGTGACAAGGGCATGGGAAAGGCATTCATCCCAGCAAAGGACAGAGGTGTCAGTAACAAGCCAAGCTTGGTGCCTGCCAAAAAGCTAGGAGGAGTACCCTGAGTCCTGCATTTTAGTGAGTATTAGGCAAGACCATCACCCTGGAATGCATATGCTTCATGGCTGGACCTGAAGGGCATTGGACCTATTTTCCGCACCCAGTCCCATATGAAGTTTGAGGGAGTTTTATTGCAGAAGGCAGCAGGGGATTTGAGGAAAACCTGAGCCTCTCCTACAGCAAGCAAGATGACAACAGATGGTGCTAGCTCAATGTGAGCTAACAGCAAGTTATCTTGCTACATGGAAAGCTTCCAGCTTGCATTAGACAAGTCCAAGATGCACTCTTTAACCTTGGAGAAAAAAAACAGTTTATTTATTCCATTGGCTTATTAGAGGAGATGGCCAACCAAAACAGCTAAAATGGGAAAAAATTCCATAACCTGGGACAAAAAGAGGGCCTGGATTTTAGGCAGTTTATGAAGAGCTTAAAAGCTACCCTAACAGCATACTCAGAAACTGTTTCATATGGACAACAGACAGATTTAGTTCATTTTGAATAATTAGCCCCCATTTCCTCTCAGCACCTCTGCAGCCCTCAATGTAATGTCATCCTGCAATAGCCATGCTGCAGAACAGCCTATACAAACTCCAGGTTGTGTAAGCTGATACCTGGGAGAAGCAGAAAAGGATCAGTGGATAAATTTTCTTTTGGCACTGCTGAAAACTACAATTCAAATACAAATGCATTTTTTTAAACTCCTGCACTTTGGGCTTGATGGGCAATACCCCTGGGGAATCTGTCCCTGGGCTCCAATGAGTACATATTAAAATGACCATACTCCTCTATGTATAAACAGTGTCATTAGACTTGTACTCTTAAAAAATAAGATTAACCCAGACTAGGGCCAGGCTCTACAGATAAGCTACTACTTTATCTCTTACAAATATTTTTAATATTTTTAAATTACAAGTAGTCCTCACTCCAGGTAATGGAACTGACACAAAATATCTGCAGACACACAGCCCCTAGACTTTCACAGAAAGTCCAGGAGCAACCACGCTATAAGAAAGGAATCCTACCTCACAGCAAAGAGAAGGGACATGGTGAAGACATCCTAAATGTGGGAGAAGAATCATTTGGAGTAAATACAATAAAAAAAACGATTTAAAACCCCCTTCATATAAAAGATCAAGGAGGTTAAAGCAAAAATAATGATTCAAAAAGATGTACAAGACTGTCAGAGACCAACAGAAAACTCTGCCGAAAAATAACTTGCATTTAAACCAGAAATCAATAGCATCACACAATTTTGTTTTTAAAATGGTAAAGAAAAGTGGAAATCTGTGTAAAGATCAGCATTTATGAAGAGTTATCATTAGCTCCAGAGACCAGCATAATTTCCATGAAGTCCTGATGGAAGGGGGCCTCCTGCCACAAAGAGTTTTGTTCCAGATGAGTCGTAGCAGTGGGTATAAACAGCATTTGGGAAGAAATGTATGTCAGAAAAATAATTCCTCCAAGTTTCATCGTGATTCTGTTAAAGGAAAGTTTATATTATTACTGCTGCCAAACAAACCCAAAACCTCATTTCACAAAAGCAGAAGGTAGCTTCCAGAACCTAAAAAGGGATCTTCTCTGTTAATAACCCTGAAGCTTCAGACAGATCAATAACAAAGTTGTCCTGAAGCTTTTTCTGGGAACATTGGGGCCAAACATTGGAGGGAGGAGGTGAAGGGTAGGGAAGATATCAAGTTTCATTAGTTTTTAAAGTTATGACACAATAATACAAAGAATAATGGAGAGAAGTTAGACAAAGCCATTAACTGCTTTACAATAACATACAGGAAATTGAACTCAAGTGCCTGCCATGGCATTACCTCAGGAGGACAGTTTCTAATATTGCACACAATTAAATTAAATCTCTCTTGTTTTGAGTACCACATTAGAGTAGCACATTTTTAAAGGAAGACAATGAATTTTGTGTTTGAGGTTCTAAAAACTAGAAGTTAAATTACATTAGAAAATATAAAGATATAAAATCTCGTTCATTTATGAATCAGTGCATAAGAAAAGTAGTAGGTATACCTTACACTTGAGCAACCAACCATTCAATACCCTTTCATAAAGCTTTTGTAGAGAGCAATATTGTGGCACTTCTTGTATGCTTATTGATGGTATGAGCTTGTGGAGGAAACCAATGTGATGTTCTTTCCTCTGCTGCCCACATAGTCATGGTGTGTTCACTTAGAGGCTTGTGAACAGAACAAAACTACTCTTGATCCTAAATGGCTTATGATCTTTGTTTATCTGTCAGAGCTGGGGCCTGCTGAGAATTAAGCTTCTTACTACACATCATCAGTGTAGCTGATGGCGTCAGAGGAGAAAGGAAGTAGTATATGTAATTGAAGCTGCTGTTTCAATAGCATCAATGGGATTTGTCTGCACTGCTCCATTAGCAGTGTGTGCTCCAAACTTGTGTGTTATGGAGAATACTACTAGTAGGTAGGTTCCTCTTAAAGAAAATTTTAGACATCAAGCAGCAGCACTGCAGAGCCAAAGCATCCATTTTCTTTACTTCATTGTATGTCCCTTCTCTGACAGGCATTCGATCAGTGAGCTTCTACGAGCACATCATCACAGTGGGAACAGGGCAAGGTTCCCTATTGTTTTATGATATCCGAGCCCAGAGGTTCCTGGATGAAAAACCCCCACGTGCCTGCTATGGACAGAAGCAGAAATTAGGAGGAAGTGAAATTTTGAAGTTGACTACTGGGAAAGGTTGGCTGGTGAGTAGCTTGTAGTTGTAGGAAACCTTTTACACAGGAGTTTACACTGGTTCTTTTTGTAGTAATGGAAGCTACTGTATGAAATGTGTCCCAGTCAAACAGTGATCATGTAACTAATAACTGTAATCTTGAAAAGC
>VKON01000898.1:32426-44010 GCA_009741485.1 Malurus cyaneus samueli | reverse complement strand
CTAAAAGAGGAAGAATTATGTTTCCCAATTATATGTGCAAGGCACCTGCAAGATTCATCAGCCTCACATGGTACACTGACTCTTAGTAAAAAAAAAAAAAAAAAAAAAAAAAGAAAAAAAAAAGACAGATTTTCTGTGCCATTATATTCTGCAGTGGTCTCAAGGCAGACAAAAAAAAAACCCATCAAAGTGAAGAATACTGAAGTGCAAACTCAGAAAGACAGACCTATGCTAAAAACATACAAATAATATTCCAGTATCAAGGTGAAGCAGTTTAAGTACCTAACAGTAATTTTAATTTTTATTGATTTTGACATGTATAATTAATAGAGAGCAATTAGGAGATAGAAAAACAGATCTCTGACCAAGGACAAATTAATCTCAATTCTAAGGACTTGGATTTTTTCCATTTTGAAAGCAGTGTTCTTTACTTCTATAAAGTAGCTGCATACTTTTATTTCCTCAAATGTACATCTCTAAAAAGAAACCAAAACATTATGTTTACAATATATGACCTACAGATTAATTTTTCAAGAATCTTTTATTCAGCAGGTGAGAAGCCTGTGTATAAAAAAAAGACCATAAGGCTCTAGTTCTGTTTGAAAAGCTGCAGAGTCACAGTGGCACACAAATGAATAACAAGTCATGTAGATCTTTAGAGTCAAGCCTTTCTGCAGCTGGTTATCTGCTACTGAAGAAACTCTGACCCGAACTCTGCTATTGTAGTTAACACCTATATGAAGTCCTGAATCAAAAAGGAAAAATAAGAGTGAAGTGCTTACAGGACACCACTATACTCATTTCAGCTGTTTTCTTTTTAAGATTGGCTGTTTTAAAAAGGCCTCATGATGTTTCAAAAATAAAACTAGTACCAAAGTCTATCAAACTTCCACGAACCACTGGGTTAGAACTAATCCTCAAAGCCAAGTTCCACCTGTGAAATAATACATATATTAGCTGCACTGGAGAAGGGAAAGCCTTGAATAATCTTTTACAACTTCTCAAAAGAGCTTTTCCACTAAAGCTAGTTTCAGAGATCATCATCACAATTAGACTTTAACAGTTAAGATTTTGTTACATTTTCAATGCTTAAAAGTAATCTGCAGTAGACCTGAATGAGGGTAAGGAAGAAGAAATATGACTTAGAACCCTGAGAATCCTCTCATATATTGATGTACTCATTCATATTTAAGATATTTTGTAAAAAAAAGATGACTTATCAGGAATATTTTCAAGCTTTCAGAAATTCACTCTCCACTACAAAACTCCCAAATTTTAAACTTGCTCTGACCTTACGCACTTCAAAGTAGTAATTCTTGTGACAGAATAAACTTTCTCCAAATACTCCCACTTACATCTCCCACACACAGAGGATCAAGCGTAGGCAGANTTACCAGGGCCAGGATTGACAGTCTGTTAAACCAATACAAAAACTTCCAGAAAAACTCAGTTGGGTTTATACTAATTTTAGATAGTTTGATTTCTGACAGTATGTTTATGGATATGTACACACACATTAGTGAACTGAACAAAAACATATATTTAAAACTACAATTTGCACCAAGTTAAACAAAATCTATTTTATTTTTTTTAAACTCATTCAACCTCTTGTTTAAAGAATATAACACAGGAACTGTGGCCGAACAAGCAAGAACTCATTTTATTTTTCTACTGAATTTGAAGATATTAATACAAAATATGAATCAGTAAGAACAATACTGGATGAAGAAAGCTAAATGTCTTTTGTTCAAAGATCAACTCAGGCTTAATCCAAGGTCCTATACCCATCCCTTCTGGTGTTTAGGCAACTCACTTCCATCTAAGTCAGCTCTGAAAGATTTGACATGTACCTCCATTTCTTCCCTACACAATGTGACTTAACGGGGTTTTTTAATAAAGATATTTAGGTTAGAGAATTGCAAGGATCAACTCAAGGATTAGCTTTTGTTTTTTTAATATTACTGAATTATCAATTGAAGTATTTGATTTTTATATGAGACTGTTAGGATTTTCTGCCACCTGCAGTTTGACACCTCCTTGTATGGAATACTAAACCCTCTCAGCACAGAAAGACTGCAAACTAATACATTAATTCAACGGCATATTGCTGCCTTTACCTAAGTTAAGTAATACTTTATGAAGTTACACTGATTATCCAACTACACTGACTAAAGTCAGTAATTGACCTTTTCTATTACAACCTTCTGTATTAATTACCATAGTATGCATGCATACACACACACACACACACACAAATTTACTGAAAGCTTGATAAAACAAACTGAGTTTTCATTAATCATTTTTTCATAGGATTTCAGGAAACCAGTACCGTTCAGCTGTATTCAAAGTTATTAACTGACAACCAACACCCCTCTTGAAATTATTCTTGTGTAGAATCCTTCTCTTGAACCTACTGTGTTTAGATACCCTCTCATGTCAACAGGTACTGTAAAGACAGCAGTATTCTCTCTAACACTAGAAAAAAAAAAGTACAATCTAGGCCAGGGTTCTACAAATAAAAAAAAAATTAAAAAAGCAAAGCACTGTACTAAGACCAAGAATGGTTTATAAAACCCATCAAAGTGAAGAATACTGAAGTGCAAACTCAGAAAGACAGACCTATGCTAAAAACATACAAATAATATTCCAGTATCAAGGTGAAGCAGTTTAGTACCTAACAGTAATTTTAATTTTTATTGATTTTGACATGTGTATATAATAGAGAGACAATTAGGAGATAGAAAAACAGATCTCTGACCAAGGAAAATTAATCTCAATTCTAAGGACTTGGATTTTTTCATTTTGAAAGCAGTGTTCTTTACTTCTATAAGTAGCTGCATACTTTTATTTCCTCAAATGTACATCTCTAAAAAGAACCAAAACATTATTGTTTACAATATATGACCTACAGATTAATTTTTCAAGAATCTTTTATTCAGCAGGTGAGAAGCCTGTGTATAAAAAAAGACCATAAGGTCTAGTTCTGTTTGAAAGCTGCAGAGTCACAGTGGCACACAAATGAATAACAAGTCATGTAGATCTTTAGAGTCAAGCCTTTCTGCAGCTGGTTATCTGCTACTGAAGAAACTCTGACCCGAACTTGCTATTGTAGTTAACACCTATATGAAGTCCTGAATCAAAAAGGAAAAATAAGAGTGAAGTGCTTACAGGACACCACTATACTCATTTCGCTGTTTTCTTTTTAAGATTGGCTGTTTTAAAAAGGCCTCATGATGTTTCAAAATAAAACTAGTACCAAAGTCTATCAAACTTCCACGAACCACTGGGTTAGAACTAATCCTCAAAGCCAAGTTTCCACCTGTGGAATAATACATATATTAGCTGCACTGGAGAAGGGAAAGCCTTGAATAATCTTTTACAACTTCTCAAAAGAGCTTTTCCACTAAAGCTAGTTTCAGAGATCATCATCACAATTAGACTTTAACAGTTAAGATTTTGTTACATTTTCAATGCTTAAAAGTAATCTGCAGTAGACCTGAATGAGGGTAAGGAAGAAGAAATATGACTTAGAACCCTGAGAATCCTCTCATATATTGATGTACTCATTCATATTTAAGATATTTTGTAAAAAAAAGATGACTTATCAGGAATATTTTCAAGCTTTCAGAAATTCACTCTCCACTACAAAACTCCCAAATTTTAAACTTGCTCTGACCTTACGCACTTCAAAGTAGTAATTCTTGTGACAGAATAAACTTTCTCCAAATACTCCCACTTACATCTCCCACACACAGAGGATCAAGCGTAGGCAGATGATAAATTGCAAGACTGTTGGGTTGTCTCCACCTGTGGCCAGAAAGGTTCTTGAGGGGTTGAGCTCAATGGCATGAATACCACATCCTTGCTGGTTCACCATGCCAGGTTCACGATCTTTCAGAATAGGAATCTTGGTAATTTGACCAGTCTGGACATCTATTACAAATAACTGGGGGGAAAAAGCAGATACAAGTCATTATCACACAGATGAAAATAACAAGATGGTCAAATATCCTCCCTATTTTGAACTAACATTCTTTTAAATGTAGAATCCACAAATGCTGCAAATATGGTTGAGAAATGCATACATTCCTTCCTAAAACAACTCAACTAAATAACAGTGGGTTTTACTTTAATCATCCATCCTCATTTTGGCTAGGATAATGTTAACTTCCTTCTTAGAAGCTGGCACAGTCCTGTATTTTGGATTTAATACAAGAATCCTGTTGATAACACACTGATGTTTTAGTTGTTGTTTGATAGTGCTTACTCTAAATCAAGGATTTCTCAGTCTTCCATTCTATATCGGCAAGCAAGTGCACAAGAGGCTGCGAGGGAACACAGACAGGACAGCTAACCCAAACTGGCCAAAGGGATATTCCATACCATAGAACATAATGCTCAGTATATAAAGCAGGGGGTTGGGATTGGCTGGGAGCTGCCAATCACTGCCAGGGGATGGCCTGGGCATGGGTCAGTG
Organism: Malurus cyaneus samueli; assembly: GCA_009741485.1. Lineage (NCBI taxonomy): Eukaryota > Metazoa > Chordata > Aves > Passeriformes > Maluridae > Malurus > Malurus cyaneus. The sequence continues at coordinate 39,533 of VKON01000898.1, read as the reverse complement.
GGTGGTAAGTGATTGTATTGTACATCACTTCTGTTTCTTGGATTTTATTTCTCTTTTTCCTATTATAATAACAATAATTTTATTTCAATTACTAAACTGTTCTTATCTCAACCCACAGGTTTTACATTTTTTCCAATTTTCCTCTCTATCCATCCATCCAGGGAGGGGAGGAGGAAGTGAGTGAACAGCTGTGTGGTACTTAGTTGGCAGTTGGGGTTAAACCACAACGGTCCATTTTGGCACCCAAAATGGGGCTCAGAGGGTTGAGACAATGACAGATCTGACAAGAGCATGTAAAAACAAATTTCTTATAAGCATTCATTATGTTAGTTTAATAGTCATAGGTCACAATGTTGATTTATTTACTCTCACAGTTGTTGCATTTATTCTCAGAGTTGTGCTGTGTGACACTTTACTTGCAGTATGTGTTCCCTGTGGTGATGTTTATCATCCTTGAGGCCTGGACCAAGGTTACTGTTTTGTTGTATTTTGTAATACTGGCCTATGATATGATAGAACTGCTGGTTGTAAAACTAACCTGGTATGTGTCCTCAGCATTGCCATCCTATCTGTACTTTGGGAGTCATCTATTGGAAACTATTAACAGTTACATCTTCTGCCTTTTCTCCTTGAATACATCTTCCATCATCCATCCATCCATCCTCCATCCATCCATCATCCATCCATCCATTCCATTCCATCACATCCATCCATCCATCCATCTCATCCATCATCCATCTATTCTGCCTGCCTGCCTTCCTTCTCCTCCAAGAGGATTACAGTAGCATTTGAGAATTTTTAAGATTTTGAATATCCTTTCAATACCCTTGAAACCAACCTGGCCCTTTTGCTAGGAGCCAGCATGTTGCTGCATATGGTCCAGGTCTTCTTTCAGATTAAATAACTATTTAAGAACATCATTGAGAGATTTGCCCTGAGGCTGAATAGTTCTGAATTACAAGGTGTGTGGGATAATATGGACAAGTGCCTAGGAAAGTGGGTACCCTCCAATGTTTTTGAACCTCACCCCTGAACAAGTGCAGAATTCAGAAAAAACAGTAAAATATTTGAAAAAAAGTATGCTGTCACCCTGGCAATTCCAGAGACACAAATCACTACAACATGCTGGAGCCTGACCCAGGCCAATCGAGTCCTTCTCAACATGACTCAGTACCCTCAAGAAGAAAAGAAAGTCTCTGAACCCGATGACAAAATGACAGGCCCTGCAGCTACTCCAACCCTGGTGACAGACACTGCAGCAGAACCAGAGAACAAACCTGAGCCAGTACCAGTTGTTCCTGTAGACAAGAAATGGACACAAAAAAAAATCTCATTTAGTAAAGGAGAATAAAGCAGGGACATCACAGGAACAGGAGGAAGTGGAAGAACGAGATCAAGAGCTAATCACTCGATTCCTATCCCTGAGTGAGCTGCAGGATAGACAAAAATATTTCAGCCATCTTGAAGTGAGCACATTTTCCCAGGCTTCTCCAATGCTGGGAAAACAGAGCTAGCAGTTTGGAATTAGAGGGTAGGGAAGTCAAGCAGCTGGGATCACTTTCTAGGGAAGGGGGCGTTGACAAGGCAACTGGAAGAGGAACACGAGTCCTTAGTCTTTGGAGGCAACTCCTGCCAATCATGAAAGAAAGGTACCTCTACAAGGAAGATATTACAAAGTCACCTGAGGTCTTGCAGACTCTCCAGGAACAAAGGTAACCAAAATGGTGGAGATGGTGCCCTCCAGAGATGACTGCATGGCTCAAAGACAAAAGGAAAATGACAGACAAACCCTGCTTGGCTTAATCTTCCCCCTGGGAAAAAAAAAAAAAAAAAAAAAAAAAAAAAAAAAAAAAAAAAAAAGGGAAGGTAGGAGCTTATAAGAAGTTCTGTAGAAGATGGGAAGATGGAAGTCTGGCATTACCTGGGGAGCTTGGGCCCCTCAGTGTCAGCCTCCCCGTTCAATTTTGGTGACCACAGCGGTGCATGTGTGTATGAGGTCAGTGCTGCTGCTCACTGCCTCCTTCTGCCACCTGCTGGACTCAAGAGGGTGTGGGTGCTGCTGTTTCCAAGCCATTGATGTGTTGTGGGGCAGGAAGAAATGGTCTCCCCAAGCACTGAAAAAAGCACCCCCCAGCCCCGACAGGCTCTGTCTCTGCACTTCTGGCAGGTGTTGTGAATTTCCCTCTGAAACAGTTTTGGATTGCGAAATGCAGCCTTCACTGCTGCCACTCGGAAAACCTGCCTGAGGCGACCCCCTCAGGAAAAGAAAGCAAAACAAGGGAAGCCTCTGCCGACACTGCCTCAGCTTTCTCTATGCAAGAACAAAAGGGAAAGAGCGAGAGCCAAGAGGCATGACAGCTCTGCCTGAGCAACTGTGCTGGTTTGAAAGTAAACCAGTGGGAGAAGTTAGCCCCACCCAAATACCTTGAGAGAGATTTCAGGTCAGAGTTACAATAGAAAGATTACAATAAATGCAATGATACAGAAAAACAGCTTAAAACCACGGAGTACAACCTGGAACTCTCAGTCAGATTAAGTGGTGGTTGCAGTCCTGTTGAAGTGAGGTTGCAGTCTGTGAGTGGTGGTCCTGGAAGTCTGGTCCTCCTGTGGAAGTTCGGGTCCTCCTCTGGATCTGTCCAGTGGTGGTGGTGGTGTCCCAAGCCCCCAACCTTGAGACTATATTGGTCAGTTCAGGCAGCACCTCCCCAGGCGGGGTTTCACAATGGAATGCTGTAGTCCTGTGAGTCATAGGATATTTTTGAGTCCCTGATGGTTGTTCCAGCTGCCTATTCTGCCGGTGCCTATGTCATGGTTTGAACTGTGCCCACGACGTTCCCTCCTTTCCCCCCCACCAGAGAGGGAGAAGGGAGAGCGAAAACCCAATTAACACGAATATTATGGCTTTGAGATAAATATATTGAAGAAAGATACCTATGTACTCACAAAGAGTCAGACAGGCTGCATAACTTAAGTTGCAAGATAGATTATTATACACACTACTAAAAATGGGCACTGGTGAAAAACAAAGATAGGATATTTACAAAGAGAAAAATAAAATGGACTTTTTAAGACACCTGCTACACGTTCCCGGGGACCCATCTCTCCTTCCAAGTCCCCCCATCTCCACCCTCCCATGTTGTCCCTCACACACAGGGGGGCAGGAGAATGAAAGTCTAACCGATCAAAAACACTCAAGCTGTTGTCCAAGCGTTGTAGGATACAAATTCTTACAGCTCCAGCTGTGGAATGTGTCCTTTCTGAGAAACAGTCAGTGTAAAACTGCTAATAGCAAAAGGAACTTCCTTTACCTCACAGGAGAAAGAAATTCTCTCAGCCTTTGTTTTTTTTTTCAGCGACGTGAGTCCGATTATCACAAACCTCCTGGCAGACACCAAAACACAGCTTCTTCTTACATCAAAACTTCGTGGGGGAGCAAACCTCTTCTCTATTTCTTGGCTTCGTATCAAAATAGTCAGTCCTCAAAAGGCCAGGGTTTTTTTTTCCCACAGCAAGGTCACTTTACTTTCTCTATACAGGTCTCTCTCTCAATAGATGGGATAGTCTTTTTCAAGAACAACTTATCTCCTCAAGCTGTCCGAGAACCACAGCAAGGCACAGCTTCTCCTTACTGTTCTGTGATCTTTGAGGTGTCTCCATTTTTCTTCTACCTCTCCTCACCCTCCTCTCTGTTTCTTTCCAGTGCAGATACTAAAACTACATGTATCAATTAACCTAACTGGCAGCCCCTATCTTGTTTTGAATTTTTCTTAAATACACAAAATACGTCATCACAGAGGTGTAACATCCTGTGAATTGGCCCAGGCCTGATGCAGCCTGTCCATCAACCTCAGACCAATGATGGGTTGTCTGAACACAGGAGGGGCAGGCCCCCTTTGCTGGAGAAGAAAAGAGAAGATACCCCTAGGACTTTCTCACAGCAGCCATCTTTGTGGTTTCTTTGATCCCCATCCCCCACCACCAAAATTGGACCAAGCAAACCATGGACAGCTAATAAGTTCTTATGGTCCATTAGCAGAGATGACCCCCTCCAGGATGGGTAGTGCTGTTGCTTCCCCAGGGATATCACCAAGCTGAGTCATGGTGAAGATAAAGAAACCCTACCCAGACTTGGAGGGTTTGCTGTCTTCTCATCTAACACCCAGCTTGTAGCCGAGGGATTGGGTGTGCACTGGGCAGCTACAGTGAGTGGCCTATCATAAACAGTTGTCTCAGTTGAGAAATGAGGGTGTATGCTCCCAAGTTCCAGTGAGCCCCTTCCCTCCACGGACCCGAAACATTTCCTTAGAGGGAAAGTTTTGAAAAAGAACTGTTTATTTGAACAAAACAAAACAAAATGCCCACCAAGGCTGGAACAAGGGGAAAAGGAAATTATTAACCTGGGAACGGCTGCTGGATTTTTAGTGTTCCTTTTTTCCTTAGCGTAGTTTCCCCTCCAGGGGTTTCCCGGGGGCTGGGCCAGAGTTGCTCTGGTGGCTCCCTGGAGGTTCTCGCCTACCATCCTCCCAGGGATCTTCTGATTTCAGATGAGAAAGCAAGCTGAAACAGTTCCAGGAAGAAAAGCACAGAAGCAGTCCCAAGGAGAGAAAAACTTCCCCTGTGTCACAGTTCACAACCATGCTGGCCAGAAGCAGCTAGTAGGAATGTGAAACCGGTAACTCCCCCGCAATGCAGCAAAATGCAGCTCATCGGAAAAAAGTCCTTGAACGAAGAGAAAAGAAACCACAAACTCCTGCTGGAGCTTTCGGCCTCCCTCCCCCAGACTCAGGTTACAGCTCTGGAGCCATTCCTGGCAGAAAGTAACGATATGGAATACACCATATTACAGACATCCCAGGACATTCCACCTCCTTATTCCTTATTGTCAGCTTTAATGCAAACTAATATACTCTAACTCTACATACATACATTTCTATATAATATTACACAATATACACCTCTATACAGACAGTGGCAGTGACATTCAGCAAATGGTATTTATAATGAGTTCTCACCCAACATCAGATCTCCCTGCAGTATACACATGGGTTGTTCCATCCTTCTGCATTTACCCACCATGTGCAACCAGTCCCTGAGCAAAGACAACTCCATGGATGGATTTGCCTTTATTCGAGATAAGATTAATCCAGTCTTCCCTACCAGACCTCTGACATGCACTACAGGGACCTTGACTCTGTCTACTGTATGCAGGGGTTCAAATTGGGCAGGGCCTGCTCGGTTGGTGGAGCCTCAGGTGTTTACCATCAAGTAGCATTTGTAGATGCTGTTCCAGTTTTTGAAATCCCCTGCCCAGTGCCTTCAAGGTGTTTTCAGGAGTCTGTTGCACCACTCCACTTTGCCAGCAGCAGGTGCATGGTAAGTGATATGGTACACCCACTCAATGGCTATGTTCCCTAGCTCAGGTTCATAAGGCTGTTCTTGAAATTAGCCTGTGTCTGACTCATTCTCTCTGGGTACCATGCCTCCAAAGGACCTGTTGTTTCAAGGCCTAGGATGGTTGCTACTGGGCGTGTCGTGAGGCACAGGGATAGGTCTCTCCAACCATCGGTGGTGGCTTCTACCATTGTGAGCATGTAGCACTAGCCATAACGGGTTCTGGGGCAGTGTGAGTTAGCACTCTGCCAGGCTTTACCATATTGTACTTGTCCACCACCCACCCATACCACAGGAGCTCACCCGCTTGGCTGCTTGATTGTAGCACGCGTTCACAATCATGGATAACCTGGGAGAATGTTTCCATGATTAGATCCGCCCCTTGCTCTCAGTGCCCACTTATACGTGGCAACTCTGGCCTTGATGGCCTGAGGCATCATGGGCCATCAAGCTAGAACAATCCCCCTGCGTTGCCAATCCAAGTCTATCTGGGACACCTCTATCTTTGGCCGATCTACCTGCTTGTTGTTTCGGTGCTCCTCATTAGCTCTACATCTTGGGACATGAGATTTACATGGCAGACTTGCGCAGGTAGCTTTTACCCGGGTGGCGATGTCTTTCCATTCTTCAGCAGTCCCTCAAGGTTTCCCCTAGCTGCCAATTAGCCACTTTTCCACCTTTCCAGTCAACCCAACAGAGCATTGGCTACCATCCATGAATCAGTGTAGAGGTAGAGCTTTTGGCCACTTCTCCCTTTCAGCAATGTCCAGGGCCAACTGAACGGCTTTGAGTTGGCAGTTGACTATCAATTCTCCTTCAATGGCTTTGTCGATGTTGTGTAGACTCTACAGCTGCTTCCACTTTCATTTCATCCTACATACCTGACAAAGTGAGTAAAGAGAGCATAGCATTCTTTCTGCTGGCAGTTCACTGTACAGTCGACCTTCCTCAGCCTGGGTACTCGTTCGTGTTCCTCTTTGCCAGTCAAACCAAAGTTTTCACTTTCAGGACATTTGATACCAAAGATCCATGTGGCAATTCGGGGTCTCAGTATGGTGTCTGTGTGATGAGACAAATCTACCTTCTCCATGTGGCATCTGTGGCGTGGTGGACGAGGAAACTTTGCTTGAAATCCGGCACCCCAGCACCGGTTACAGGACTGCCAGGAGGAGTTATGTGCTTCATGCCGATTACCTCGAGGGGCAGCTTGAATCCCCCTCATAGTTGCCTGTGATTTCCCTTCTCTGTTCGGCGGTTCATAGTTGGGCTTCGACCCTCGTAGCTTTGGCTTCCAGCAATCCCAGTGGCCACCTGAGTTCACGCAGAACCCTTCCTGCTAAAAGGCTCAGAGAGCACTGTATTGCTCCTGGAGCAAGTAGGCACACTCTCATGTCTGGTCCTGTCCCATGAGTGGGCCAAGGGCTACTGCATGAGATAATTTCCTGCTTGATCTGGGCAAAGGACTGCGCTGTTCAGGGGCCAGTGAAACTTGTTCTTCTTTGCGGGTAGCTATGTAGAGAAGGCTTCACAGTCTGCTGGTATTTGGGAGTATTGCATTCTCCCAAAGCTATGGCAATCTAGGAAGCTTGTGCTTTCCTTCTGTGCTGGTAGGTGGAGACATTTGATGTGATCTTATTAATGACCTCGGGAAACCTGACACTTTCCAATCTTGCCACTTCCACTTCCCCATGGACATTTGTACTCCGCTCCTGAGCA
>VKON01000898.1:0-20648 GCA_009741485.1 Malurus cyaneus samueli | reverse complement strand
TTAATCTCCTTACTGAGTTTCTCACTGAGCTTCTCATGATTCTCCTCCATCTTATCTTCTACTTTCTGCAGACATGTTTCCACAGCTGAGATTCTTGCATTCATTGGGCCATGCACGGCATCTACATACGCTCAGAGCTTCCTTGCCATATCAAGCACAGTCTCATGTCTGTCATCACGCTTCATCATTGCTAAAGCAAAAGCGTATTCTGGTGGCCCAAGTCGTACAAGTCTTTGCCACATCACTGGTGTACATTCTACCGCATCTGGATTCATAAGCCACGCTGGGTTTGCTATGTCCTCTGAGAAGACAATTGCTACCACCGCCATTTTTCTCAAGCATTGAATCCCTTGTTCCAGGGTCTTCCACGGGGTTTGCTGCATATAGAGATCATTGGGGCATTTGTATCTTTCCCTCACACTTTTCATGAGCTGCCTCCAGAGAAGTGAGAGGGTCAGCCCCACTTAGCATCTCGTGGTTGATAGCCGGATCAAGTGACAGAGATCCCAAGTGCCCTCACCCTCAGTACCGCAATTTGTAACATCGCCTGCAGCATCCCAAAGATGGACTTAACCAACTAATTATAGATTCATCAGGTCAGTTAATGTAATCTTTTCTTAGGCTCGTGAAGGTCCCTCATGGACATGGATCAATAATGGTTTCTGATTCTGACTCAGTTGCTGGCTTTGAAGGTCCTTCACCCCCTCATCATCATCTGCTGGGCAATCAGTTGTGAATTTGTTTCTTGCTCTCGTGATATGAGCAAGTGCCATTGGCTTAAGGTCCCCATCAGGTTTGGCTGCAGCCTGAGTGACTGGAGTGTCTGCTGATTTATCTTCCTGACATATAGTATCTACCAGTGTACAATAAGCATATGCCAGGGCCCAACATATCGCATTAGAGTTGTCACTGCACTTCTCTTTCAGATACTTCCCCACCTCAGCTGGTTTCTGAATTTTTCAGGGGGGAATCCAAGCTATTGGGTCACACAATTTTTTCAAGGTTTGATCCTGTCTGTTTGGACTGTGCTGAAAGCCAAAAAGCATGCACCCACGAGTTTCTCCTTTCCCCCCGGAGAGGAAGAAGGAGAGCAAAGAAGCCCAATTATCACGAAAATTTATGGCTTTTAGATAACATAACATAATTGAGAGAAAGATACGTATGTGCTCCAGAGAAATGGTCACACAGGCTGAATAATATTAAGTTGCAAAATAGATTATTACTACAACTACTAAAGAATACTACAGCATGGGGAGGGAAAAAGATAGGGAAAAATTATAAGGAGAAGAAAAATAAAAAAAGACATTTTAAGACACCTGTTATCCTTTACGGGACCCGTCTCTTTCCCAGGTACCCCTCTCCCACCCCATGTCTTCCCCACACACAGGGGACAGGAATGAAAGTTTAACATAGATCAAACTACTCATTATGGTTGTCGTCCAGCATCATAGGAAGCTCTTACAGCTCCACTGTGAAGTTCTTTTCCCAAGAAACAGCCAGTTATAACTGCTGTGGCAAGGAGCTTTGTTCGTTGGGGTTTTCTTACTCATAGGAGAAAGGAAAGATGTTCTCAAGGCCAAACTGCGTTGTTTCGGCAGCGTAAGACACTATCACAAATCTCCTGGCAGAACACAGCTTCTTCAAAGCATCCAGTTACTTCAGATGTAGGGACTGTCATGGTTTTACTTGGTCCAATTTTTGGTGGTGGGGGGATGGGACAAGAAACCACAAAGATGGCTCTGTGAGAAGTTCTAGAAGCTTCTCCTCATTCCAGCAAAAGAGCCCTGCCCCTTTTGTTTTAGAGCCAATCCATTTGGCTCTGAGTTGATGGACGGCTGCTGGTCAGGCCTGGGCCAATTGCACAGGTTGGTTAACCTCTGTGATGACATATTGTCTTGACTTAAGAGAATTCAAAACAATATAGGGGTGGCCGCCATGTAGTTTTAGGTTGTTAGTATTTAGTTTTAGTATCATGCACTGGGGAAAAACAGAGCAGAAGGTGAGGAGATGTAAGAAGAAAATGGAGACCCAAGATCATAGTAAGGAGAAGACGGGATGAGTTGCTGTGCTGTTGCTGTGGTTCTGAGCATGGAGAAAATAAGTTGTTCTCGAAGGACTATTTCATCAATGAGAGACCTGTATAGAAAGGAGAGCGACCTTGCTCGAAAAAAAACCTGGCCTTTGAGACTGGACTGAACTATCAGGAGCCAAAAAGGGGGGGAGAGGCTTGGCCCCCCCACAACATTTTGAAGTGAGTTGATGCTTAGAAGAAATTGTGTTCTGCGGGAAGGAAGAGGTGCCCTGCCCCATGTCTGAAGTAACTGGATGCTTAGAAGAAATGTGTTCTGCAGGATATTGTGATAATGGCCTTACGCCGCCGAAACAACCAGTTTGGCCTTAGAGAACATTCTTCCTTTCTCCCAGAGTAAAGAAAGAATCCCTTGCCATCAGCATTTATACACTGCTGTTCTTGGGAAAAACTTCCACAGCTTGGACCTGTAAGAACACTTCTCCTATGATGCTGGACGACAACCGAAATGAGTAGTTTGATCTATGTAAGACTTTCATTCCTGTCCCCTGTGCATGCGGGAAGACATGGGGGGTGGAGAGGGAGGACCTGGGAAAGAGACGGGTCCTGGAAAAGATAACAGGTGTCTTAAAATGTCTGTTTTTTTTCTTCTCCTTGTAATTTTCCCCTATCTTTGTTCCCCTCCCCGGTGAGTATTCTAGTAGTTTGTAGTAATAAATCTATTTTGCAACTTAAGTTTTCAGCCTGTCTGACATTCCTGGAGCACATACGTATCTTTCTCTCATTATGCTATGTTATCTGAAAGCCATAAATTTTCGTGATAATTGGGCTTTGCTCTCCCTTCTGCCCTCTCCGGTGGGGGAGAGGGAATGTCGTGGGTGCAGTGCTTTTGGCTTTCAGCACAGTCCAAACCACGACATTTTTCGTGACGTGACTCGGATTGTGAAAAATCAGATTTAAACCCACGGGGGGCATCTCCTCCTCCCCGCAGAACACATTTTCTTCTTAAGCGTCAACTGCTTCAAACGTCGGGGGGGGGGGGGGGCAAGCCTCTTCCCCCTTTTTGGCTCCTGATCAGTTAGTCCAGTCCTCAAAGGCCAGGTTTTTTTCCTCAGAGCAAGGTCGCTATCCTTTTCTATACAAGTCTCTCACTGATGAAATAGTCCTTTCGAAAACAACTTATTTTCTCCTGCTCGAGAACCACAGCAACAGCACAGCAACTCATCCATCTCTCTCTACTATGATCTTGGGTCTCCATTTTTTCTTACATCTCCTCACCTCCTGCTCTGTTTTTCCCCAATGCATGATACTAACAACTAAATACTAACAACCTAAAACTACATGGCAGCCACCCCTATCTTGTTTTGAATTTCTTAGCACAAGAGACAATAATGCATCACAGAGGTTTAACCACCTGTGCAATTGGCCCAGGCCTGACCAGCAGCTGTCCATCAACCTCAGAGCCCAAATGGATTGGCTCTAAAACACAGAGGGCAGGCTCCTTTGCTGGAGAAGTAGGAGAAAGCTTCTAGAGCTTTTCAAGGAGCCATCTTTGTGGTTTCTTGATCCCATGCCCCCACCACCAAAAATTGGACCGAGTAAAACCATGACAGTCCATATCCACCATTCTCCACACCACTCAGGATTTCCACATCTGGGTCAGGTATCTGCTCCCAGAGCATGCCCAAATTAATACCCTTCTTTAACTGTATACATACAATGAAACATTACAGGCAGTTCTCACTCAAAATTCGGTCTCCTTGAGGTACACAACAGGTTTTGCCATCTTTCTGCATTACCCACCAAGGGTAACAAGGTCCTTGAGCATAAACAATCCCACGGATGTGTTTACCTTTGCCTGAGGTTGGACTAATCCTAACATACCTCTTATATGTACCAGAGGGACTTTATCTCCATCTACGGTATGCAAGGGTTCTGACTGGGCAGGACCAGCTCAATTGATGGAGCCTCAGGTGTTGACCTTCACTAAATGCAGCTCCCAATTTTTGAAGGTCCCCCCACCCAGTGCCTTCAGGGTGGTTTTCAGCAGTCCATTGCACCATTCAACTTTCCCGGCAGCTGGTGCATGACAGGGAATATGGTACACCCACTCAATACCATACTCTCTGGTCCAGGTGTCTATGAGGCTGTTCTTGAAATTAGTCACATTGTCTGACTTAAATCTCTTGGGGGTACTGTGTCTCCACAGAACTTGCTTTTCCAGGCCCAGGATAGTGCTCCAGACAGTGGCATGAGGCACAGGGTATGTCTCCAGCTATCCAGTGGTTGCTTCTGCCATGGTCACCACACAGCGCTTGCCTTGGCAAGTTCAGGGAAGTGTGATGTAGTCAATTTTCCATGTTTCCCCATACCTATACTTTGACCATTGTCCACTGTACCACAGAGGCTGCACCTGCTTGTCCTGCTTGATTGCAGCACACGTTTCACAGCTGTGGATGACCTGTGAGATACCTGACCATGATTAAGTTCACCCCTTGGTCACAAGCCCATCAGTATGTTGCATCTCCCTGATGACCAAAGGCATTGTGGGACCAAGGAGCTAGAAATAATTCTTCCTTGTTCTGCCAGTCCAGATCTACCTGAGATACTTTAACCTTGGCAGCTCAACCCACCTGCTCATTGTTACAATGTTCTTCATTGGCCGAAATTCTGGGTACATGTGCATCTATGTGACAGACCTTGACAGTCAGCTTCTCTACTCAGGCAGTGATGTCTTGCCATATCTAAGCAGCCCAGATGGGTTTCCCTCTGTGCTGCCAGTTGGCCTTTCTCCATCAATCCAGCCACCCCCACAGAGCATTAGCTACCATCTATGAGTCAGTGTAGAGATAGAGCCTCATCCACTTCTCCTTTTCAGTGATATCCAGAGCCAACTGGATGGCTTTAAGTGCTGCAACCTGACTTGATCTGCCTTGTCCCTCAGTAGCTTCTGCAACTTGTCATGTGGGGCTCCATACAGCAGCTTTCCATTTCTGGTTTGTCCCTACAATTTGGCAGGAACCATCAGTGAAGAGGGCGTATCACCTTTAATTTTCTGGTAGTTGGTTCATATGGTGGGGCCTCCTCAGCACGTGTCACCTACTCTTTCTCTTCTTCAGAAGATAATCCAAAAGTTTCCCCTTTGGGTCAGTTTTTAATGATTTCCAAAATCCCAGGGTGATTAGGATTTCCCATCTGGGCTTGCTGTGTGATCAGAGCAATCCACTCAATCCACGTGGCATCAGTGGCATGATGTGTAGAATGAGCCTTCCCTTTGAACATCCAGCCCAGCACTGGTAGTCAGGGTGTCAGAAGCAGCTGCGCTTCAGTGCCAATTATTTCTGAGGCAGCTTGAACCCCTTCATAAGCCGCAAGAATCTCTTTCTCTGTTGGGGTAGAGCTGGCCTCAGATCCTTTGTATCCCTGACTCTAGAACCTGAGTGGTCATCCTTGGGTCTCCCCAGGTACCTTCTGCCAGAGGCTCCAGGAAGGACCATTCTCCCTGGCTGTGGTGTAGAGCACATGCTTCACATCTTGCCCTGTCCTGACTGGTCCAAGGGCCACTGCATGGGAAATCTTCTGTTTAATTTGTTCAAACACTTGTTGTTCAGAGCCCCACCGGAAATAATTTTTCTTTTGTGTTACGAGGTAGAGAAGGCTTACAGTCATACTATACTCCGAGATATGCATTCTCTAAAAGCCCACAGCACTTAGGAAAGCCCATGTTTCTTTCTTGTTGGTCAGTGGAGACATAGCTGTTATTTTGTTAATCACTTCTGCTGGAATCTGGAGACATCCATCTTGCCACTTTATGCCTAGAAACTGAATTTCTTGAGCAAGTCCCTTAACCTTACTTCATTTAATGGAAAAACCAGCTTTCAGGAGAATCTGGATTATCTTCATTCTCAGAAACTTCCCCTGCTGTGTTCCCCCATTCGATGATATCATCAATGTACTGCAGATGGTCTGGAGCGTCACCCTTTTCCATTGCAGTCCGGATCAGTCCATGGCAAATTGTGGGACTGTGCTTCCACCCCTGGAACAGCTGGTTCCAGGTGTACTGGACACCCCTCCAGGTAAAAGCAAACTGGGGCCTGCACTCTGCTGCCAAAGGAACGAAGAAAAAAGCATTGGCAATATCAGTGGTTGCATACCACTTTGCTGCCTTGGACTCCAGTTCGTACTGGAGCTCCAGCATGTCCAGTACAGCAGCACTCAGTGGTGGCATGACTTCATTCAGGCCAAGGTAATCCACTGTCAGTCTCCACTCTCCGCTGGACTTACGCACTGGTCATATAGGGCTGTTAAAGGGTGAACAAGCCTTGCTGACCACCCCTTGGCTCTGTAATTCATGAATCATCTTATGGATGGGAATCACATAGTCTTGGTTAGTGCAGTATTGCCAATGGTGCACTGTTGCTGTGGCAATTGATATCTGTTGTTCTTCAACCCTCAGCAGTCCCATAGAAGAAGGGTCCTCCGAGAGATGAGGCAAGGTATTGAGTTGTCTAATTTCCTGTCTCCACAGTAGCTATCCCAAAAGCCCAGTGATGCTCTTTTGGGCCTTTGAAATACCCACTCCTGAGATAGTCTATGCCAAGGATACATGGGGCCTTTGGACCAATCACGATGGGGTATTTTTGCCATTCATTCCCAGAGAAGCTCACTTCAGCTTCCAGTACAATCAGTTGCTCTGTCACCCCAGAAATAGAAATGGATTCCACCCCTACATATGTCAGGTACACCGAGCACCAGTGTCAACCAAAGCCATATCCCTTTGTGAGTCTGACATGCCAGGCCATTGGATCCACACAGATTGTCCCTTTACCTGGTAGAGGCAGGCCCCCTCTAATTCTGGTCATGGTACACATTGCTCTCTTCCTGTAAATATGACCTTGAGGTCCCTTCAAGAGGATTAGTCATATCATCACTCCTATACCACCTTGAGTCTTGTCCATGAGAGACTGGAGCAGCATTTACCCTAGATGAGCTTCTTGTAGCAGTTGTTCCTCTTTTCAATTCATGTACCCAGGCTGCTAAAGAAGAGGTGGGTTTTTCTTCCCACTTCCTCATGTCTTCTCCGTGCTCATGAAGGGAAAAGCCATAGGTTGCCTCATGGAGTGTATCCTCTGTCCTTGGCTGGGGGATGCCTGCTCCTAATAGCAGAGACTGTTTGTCCTGGCCAGATATGGAAGATTCCCTCCTTAAGCTCCCCTCTCAGTTTCTGATGGCCCTCTTCAATTTTCTCTTTCAGGCTCTGGACATGCTTGGCCACCTTTGTTTCCACAGATGAGACATAGGTGAATAATGGAGAGGTGACAGTGTCTTCATAGATCCTTAGTTTACTAATCAATACGCTCACCTTGCCCTCTCCTTCCCTCCATTGCAGCATCACTAAGTAACAAGAGTATATTTCTGGTCCAAGCCATGCAAATTTCAACTGTGATGTGCACTGGACACCGTCTGGGCTCTTAGGGAATCTCTCATCCTCTGAAAAAATGATCTCTAGCACAGCCAATTCCCTTAGACATCGGACACCTTACTCTCTTGTGTTCCATTGTTCTTGCTGTTCATGGAGGTCCTCCTTAGAAAGGTATCTTTCCCTCACACTTACCAGCATTTGCTGCCAGAGGCTGAGAGTTTCCTGTGTTTTCCTGATCCCCTGGTCAATGACCACATCCCAGGACAGGGATCCCAGTTGCCTGACTTCACTACAATCCAGAATGGTGTCATTAGCTGTGATGTCCCAGATGCAGAGCAGCCAGGTCAGGATGGACTTGTTTGCCTGACAGGTGAACTCTCTACACAGTATACACAGCTTATCCAGGGATAAAGACCAAGTGATTATTTCTGGCTCCATCTCTTCTGCTGGGTGTGAAGGTCCTGCCTCCTCCTCGTCAGTCACTATATGGACCAATTTGGTGTTGAATTTCCTTTCCTGAACAGGGGCAACTGCTACTGGCTTAGGCTGTCCTTCTGGCTCAGTCAAGGTTTGTGTGGATGTGGTGCCTGTTGCTTTGTTTCCTTTTCCCTCTGGCTCAGCTGTGGTTCGTATAGACACAGTGCCTGCTGATTTGCTTCCTTTCCCCTCCTCCTGAAGGTGCTGTACTATACCAAGCACTGTACTGACTCCAAGCATGGTGTAGACAGTGCAGGCTGTACAGAGAAAACAAAACAGAACTAACAGGAAGATTATGCCATCCTTAACATCTAGAGGGAACTCAACATTTTCAAAAACTATTGTAATCAGGCCTGAAGGGCTAGAAAAAACCATTCTCTCCTCTTTCTCCCACAGGCTGGGTGTGATTATTAATGAGGCCCCAGAGGTAGCAGCCCAGAGTAGGACAGGTGAACAGAATTGAATATACATTCCAAATGAGGTTCATTGCCTCTGATGCTATCATGCAATAGACAGCATATCAACAAAGCAATTTTCATACCTTTCCCTGGTTTCAAAAGGAGCATGACGACAGGCAAATAGTTCTCTATGTGCAGAAATATATATAGGATAAGGTACAACATCCATGTAAACACCTCAAGCATCATGATGAATAGGGACTTTCTGTACCCCAATACAAAATTGTAATTCCAACTTTTCTCAGGAGGCCTCACACTGGGTGCCAAAATATGTGTTGGTTTGAAAGTAAAGCAGATGGAGAAATTAACCCCACACAAATACCTTGAGAGAGATTTCAGGTCAGAGTTACAATTTAATAGAAAGATTACAATAAATGCAATGATACAGAAAAAACAGCTTAAAACCACAGAGTACAACCTGGCACCCTGTTGGTCAGGGTGGTGGATGGAGTCCGATTAAGTGGTGGTTGCAGTCCTGTTGAAGTGATGGTTGCAGTCTTGTTGAAAGTGGTGGTCCTGTGGAAGGTCTGGTCCTCCTGTGGAAGTTCGGGTCCTCCTCTGGATCTGTCCAGGGGTGGTGGTGGCATCCCAAGCCCCCAAACCTTGAGATTATATGCGGTCAGGTTCAGGTAGTACCTCCCCCAGGGCGGAGAGTTTCACAATGGAATGATGTAGTCCTATGAGTCATAGGATATTTTTTGAGTCCCTGATGGTTGTCCCAGCTGCCTATTCTGCTGTTTCTCAGGCAACCCCCTCCCCTCACAGGGTCTTCCTCTCAGATGGGAAAAAATATTCCCTGAAGAACCCAAACCCACAACACCAGGTCTGGGAATACAACAACAATCTCTCTTCCACTCTCATCTCAGCTGTGGAGAAACTATCCTGGTAGTTCCAGCAACTCAAAGAGGATATGCCCTACTCTACACCTGTAGGGACCAGCATCTCAGCTATTAACAATAAGCATCCTCTTCCTCAAGAGAGAGTATATAGAAGGTACACACCTAGGGGTACCCTGTGGTTTTGCCTGCGGGACCACAGAGAGGGCATGAGGAAGTAGAATGGAAAACCTACCGCAATCCTAGAGGCACAGGTAGAATTTCAGGGAAAAACAATCACTAAAGGAGGTTCTTGAAGGAAAGCTGCTGCTCCAAGCTACAGCGGGAAGTTTCTCAGGCAGAATGGAAGGACTGATCTTACTCCTGATCCTATAGAAAAAAATTCTAATCCATTTCTACAAGAGGTAAGTGGAGAATCCTATGACGAGAACTAAAAGGGCCCGGCCTCCAGCCAGGTGGAAGAGAGGGACAACTGGGTTTACTGGACTTGTAGATCCGATGGCCTGGCACATGAGAAACACAAAAATCCAAAGCTTTGTTTGACACTGGTGCTCAATGTATTCTGATGTCACTGGGACATGGGGGGGCAGAGCCTGTTCCCATTGCTGGGGTCACAGGGGGTCTCAGCAGTGGACTCTGTTGAAAGCTGAGGTGAGTTTGACTGGAATAGATGGCAAAAGCATCCCACTGTGACTGGCCCAGGGGCTCTGTGTATCCTTGGCATAGATTACCTCAGGAGAGGGTATTTTAAGGATCCAAAAAGGGTACTGTGGCCTTTTGGTATAGCTGCCCTGAGACAGAGGAAAATTATCAGCTATCTACCCTGCCCAGTTTCTCAGAGAACTCTCTATTTGTGGGGTTGCTGAAGGTTGAAGAACAGCAGGTGCAGATCCCTACCACAACAGTGAACTAGCAGTAATATTGCAATAACTGACTCTCTGATTCCAACCTGATTGGTGAACTGGGAAGCCAAGGAGTGATCAGCAGGACCCGCTCACCCTCTAATAGCCCCATATGGCAGTGCAAAGTCTAACAGAGAACGGAGACTAACGGTGGATTATTATGGCCTGAATGAAGTCGCACCATCACTGAGTGCTGCTGTGCTGGACATGCAGGAACTTCAATATGAGCTGGAGTCAAAGGCAGCCAAGTGGTACCACAACTGATACTGCCAGTGCATTTTTCTCGATCCCTCTGGCAGCAGAGTGCAGGCCACAGTTTGCTTTTACTTGGAGTGGCATCCAGTATACCTGGAACCGACTGCCCAGGGGTGGAAACACAGCCCTACCATCTGCCATGGACTGATCCAGACTGCACTGGAACAGGGTGAAGCGCTGGAACACCTGTAATACATTGATGATATCATTGTGTGGGGCAATATAGCAAAGTAAGGTCAAGGGACCTGCCCAAGAGATCCAGGTTTTAAGAATAAGATGGCAAGATGGGTGTATTGGGTCTGACTGAGGTAAAGCTCAAGCCCTTCCAGTGCTGTGCTTTGCATGAGTGCTGGACGGGAGCTGATAACAGAGCAGTGTTTTGGCTATTGCCAAGCAGCGCTGTCCCTCTGACATTCCTTCCCCCGCAAAGGGATGGGCGTGTGTAAGATCCTGGGAGGGGACAGGACTAGGCCAGCTCACCCAAAACAACCAAAGGGATATTCCATACCATATGATGTCAGCTCAGATATATAAGCGAGGAGAGAGAGAAGGAAGGGGGGGACATTCATGAGTTTTCAATGTTTGCCTTCCGGAGCAACCACTACGCATGATGAAGCTCTGCTTCCCGGGAAGTGCCCGAACAACGCTGCTAATGGGAAGTAGAGATTGATTTCTTTCTTTGCCTTTAGCTTTTGCACGCGCAAGTCTTTGCTTATATTTTGTATCTTAGCTATAATAAAACTACTTTATCTCACCCCGCTGGCTGTTCGCCATCTTACTTCCCCCCGTCCCAGAGGGAAGGGGAGTGATAGGGTCAACCCACAACAATGGGTGTTGCCAGATACCAGTGGATGTGATCAACAAAATAACAGCAATGTTTCTACCAATTCACAAGAAAGAAACACAAGCTTTATTAGGCATTGTGGGATTTTGGAGAATGTATATTCCAAATTTTAATAAGATTTCCCTATCAAGTGACCAGGAAGAAGAATGATTTCCAAGGGGGCCCTGAGCAACAAAAAGCCTTTGAGCAAATCAAACAGAAGACAGTTCATGCTGCAGCCCCTCGGGCCAGTCAGGACAGGGCAAGATGTAAAAAATGTGCTCTACACTGCAGCTGGGGAGAATGGTCCTTCTTGGAGCCTCTGGCAGAAGGCACCAGGGGAGACTCAAGGTTGACCCCTGGGGTTTTGGAGTTGGGGATGCAGAGAATCTGAAGCCCACTATACTCCAACTGAAAAGGAGATAGTGGCAGCTTATCAGGGGGTGTGAACCACTTGGAAGTGATTGGCACTGAAGCACAGCTCTTCTGGCACCCTGACTGCCAGTGCTGGGCTGAGTTCAAAGGGGGGGTCTCCTCTGCACATCATGCAACTGATGCTACATGGAGTAAGTGGGTCCACTAACAAGCTCAATAGGGAACTGTCTCCAGGAATCTTGAAGTGATCATGATTCCAGAAGGCAAAGTTTGAATGTCACCAGAGGAGGAATAACGTGCTGAAGAGCCACTAATAATAATTTCCAGAAAGTGAGAAGCAATATGCCTTCTTTATTGATGGATCCCGCCATCAGTTTGCAGAGTTAGAAGCCATCCAGTTGGCCTTAGACATTGCTGAATGAGAGAAATGGCCATACTTCTCTTATACTGATTCATGGATGGTGGCAAGCCCTGTAGGGATGGTTGCAGCAATGGACGAAAAACTGGCACACAGGGGTAAAACCATCTGGGCTGCTGCATTACGGCAAGATATTGCTGCTCAGGTGGAGAAGCTGGTTTGAAGGTACACCACATAGATGCTCGTTACCAAGGGGCCACTGAGAACATCGGAACAACCAGCAGGGGAGAGCTGTGAATTGAAGTGGCTCAGGTGGATCTGGATTGGCAACATGAGGTGAATTATTCTAGCTCGGGCCCATGACACCTCAGCTATCAAGGAAGAGATGCAACTATAATGGACTTGATAAGGGGGATTGACCAAGACACTATTGCACAGGTTATCCAGGTATGTGAAACATGCTGCAATTAAGCAGGTGTAGCAGTTAAAGCCTCTTTGCTATGGAGGAGGATGACTGAAATATAAATATGGGGTGGCCTGGCAGATTAACTTTATCATGCTCCCACAGACACACCAAGGCAAATGCCGTGTGCTTACAGTAGTGGAAACAACCATAGGATGGCTGGAAACATACCCTGTGCCCCATGGCACTGCCCGGAATACTATCCTGGGCCTTGGAAAGCATGTCTTATGGGGACAGGGTACTCCAGAAAGAATTGAATCAGACAATGGAATTGATTTCCAAAACAAC
Source organism: Malurus cyaneus samueli (assembly GCA_009741485.1). NCBI lineage: Eukaryota > Metazoa > Chordata > Aves > Passeriformes > Maluridae > Malurus > Malurus cyaneus. Next base: position 7,962 of record VKON01000898.1, on the reverse strand, counting down.
CTCATAGACACCTGGCCCAAAGAACATGGCATTGAGTGGATGCTCTTCCATCATGACATGACCTCTGGAAAGATTGAACAAGTAATGACGTTAAAATACACTGAGGCGAATGGGTGGGGAATTCAACATTGGGATACACATTTAGCAAAGACCACCAAGTTAGTCAGCACCAAAGGTATCTGAACCCAACTCACTTTTGATTGCCACATTAATGGAGAGTGACCTATGATGAAACCAGACAAGCACAGCAGTGATGGAACAGAATGGTTCACATGCAACAATCAACACCACAACACATCTTTCCTGCCTGAAGACTGTTATGAAGTGGAGCCAAAGTCATGGACTAAATGAACTAAGGACTTTTAGGGATGGCCCATAGACTGAGGGAATGATATCTGTGTGCATATATCAAAAGAGAGGAAAGGTGATGGCATAGTAGAAAGCATGGACCCGGCATGACATAAATGGTATGGAATAAGGGGCGGATACTGTCCTAGTTTTGGCTGGGATAGAGTTTAAATATACAAAACCATTACAGTCTGAACTAGAACAAAGGTTTACATCACCTGCCAAAGTGCACCTTTATTTGTGAGGCTCTTATGCTGGATCATTTCACAGATGTTGTTCAAAGGGCAGCTGTGCTAACAGTCAAATAGGCATAACAGAGTAGACAAAGCCCTGTGAGGGAGCATGAATGAAGCAAGGAAATGGACAATCTGAAGTCCAGGTGCCTGAATAAATGATGTCCTCTTTAACGCAAAAAGTTGGTGTTAAGGAGTCTTATTCCAGTTTTCAGAGATTTGGTAACAAGTTGACTGACTGTACTATATTTCCAGAGACAAGACCATACAATCAGGCAATCCACCTTGATGTGAAGCTCTGAAGCACTATCTAATGGGCACGCGCTTTGATATAATTGAATTAGTTCAGTGCCAAAATCACATTTGTCAGTTTTTGTGTCTTGCCTCCACATTTAATTTCAGGAGCTTGGGAGACAGCACATGTTGACAGATTACAAAGGATGGAGAAGTCAGAGATTTCGCCTGCTAAAGGGCATCTCTACCACCCACACTATACTTGCTACAGAAACTATCAGACTCTGAAGACAGACATGGGTATCACATGCAGTTCACAGAAAACCAAATACTCTTGAGAATGAGGTGATGAACACACATGGAAACTGAAGGCAGAGCGACTCTATTTCAGACTTAATCCCTGTTAAAAGACTGTTTTGTTTATACAGCTAGGCACTGCTTCTTAAGAGCTATGGCATGAAAGCCTCCTGCTATGTAACTATGAATATCAGAACATCTGAAATGAAAAAATAAAACAAAACAAACAAAACCAAAAAACACTGTCCCTTGCAGGTCAGATCACTGAGTGTGACTTTTGCAAAAAAAACCCAAAAAACCAAAAAAAACCCAACTTGAGGCAAAGAGACAATCACACCTAGTGATATACTTTGAGGTTTTAGAGCTGCTTGATCTATACATTCTTTACAATGCTCAATTCATTTCTGTGGCACTAACCAACCTGCAAAGAACAGGATTGGGATTTTGCACTAATTCAATCAGAATTTTATACATGAAATTACAACCTCAGCCAATAAAGTTGGGCCACTAACTCCAGCAGAGAGAGCATTACCTAAGAAGCATGATTTCCTCCATTTATTAGTCACATAGGACATTATTTTAATATCTTCCTATATTATGCTTTGGAAATGTGAAATCTGAAACATGACAGAGTCCAAAGAGATTTCAAATTTTGCTAAAGCATGTAAAGGTACATAAGCAAGGGAAGTTATTTAAACACTGAAAACAGATTTAGAGTGAAAAAAATACAAACTGGAAAAGCAAAGGATAATCCTGAAGATCTGAAATTATTTTTTTCAGCTTGGAACATTTCTAGCTACTCTGAAGAATATCTGGAGTGCAACCATAGTTTTTAGTTTTGTAGCAACTTTTTGAAGTCATAGAATCACAGAATCGTTAGGGTTGGAAGGAACCTTTGGAGATCATTCAGTCCAACCCCCTGCTAAGGCAGAGCCACCCAGAGCAGGTGACATAGGAACATGTCCAGGTGGGTCTTGAATGTCTCCAGAGAGGGAAACTCCATGCCCTCCCTGGACAGCCTGTTCCAGTGCTCTGCCACCCTCAATGTAAAGAAGTTCTTCCTCATGTTGAGGTGAAACTTCTTGTCTTTTAGTTTATGGCCATTGCTCCTCATCCTGTTGCTGGGCACCACTGGAAAGTCTGGCACCATCCTCTTGGCACCTGCCTTTGAGATATTTATATGCATTAATGAGATCCCCTCTCAGTCTTCTCTAGACTAACAGGCCCAGCTCCCATAGTCTCTCCTCCTAAGAGAGATGCTCCAGATCCAAGTCAGCAGCACAGAACAATACATAAAACCTAATGGTAAAAGACTGAGCACAATAAAAATAGAGTCTTACTAGCAAATTTTGCCAGGCATGTTAGCTACCATTTAGCAAAGCTAGCATCATTCATTAACTTTACATTTGCAGGACAAGAAAGATCGAACCCCAATGTTGCTTGCCATCCTGCAAATACATGTAAATCGCTCTATGTGGATTAGACAGATGCTGCATGAGGTTATAGGCCTCATGTTCAGGTTTCCAGCCATCTGCATAGTGCCATATTTTCAGATGAGAATGGATGATCGCTAAGCATTACCTTAATTCAAAATTAATTGTGCACAATTTGGAATCCACACCTAATTACTTCCTAATGTTATAAACACATATTATAGTGTTGGCTTTCGCAAATGTTAAGATGAGTGCTATGTGTGTGTTAAACACATATTGTAGTGTTAGTTCTTGCAGAGATTAAAGGTAGATGCTATGTGTTGTGCATCATGATATAATATTGTCTTATTTGTAGAAGAAGTTTAGTTATGTTTTTATATATTATAACAAAACTATACAAAAGCTGCAAAGAAGGTCACCAAAAAAAAACCCTGAATGGGGCCCTGATGGCAATGGTCCTTAAAGACAAGAGGCAGCTCAGAGCTGGGGAAAAGACTGCATACATTCACAAAGATGCTTAGCACCTTCGGGGTGGGGAGGCCATGGCCCCAGGGCTATCAACTGCCAGGTCAGCACAGACCCTGACAGCAAAAGGGTGGGGGTGGAAGGAACAGAGGCTTTGGGAAAAATATCTGGTCGGAAGAACTTGTAAAAACATCCATCGTTTGTGGCACAAGGAGTCTGGCTGGCGAGAGCACCAACCTTCGGATGGGCTTATCTGCACGGAAAGGTCAGGGGTGTTGGGACCACTGTTATAAATACTTCTCTATTGACAAGGACCATCTGCTGAGGTTGTGGAATAGGGGTCACACAAACATGACCCCAGGAGCATAAAACAAGACTGTAAAAAAGGCGATCTATGTTAAAGTTACAAGACAGATTTAAATATGCATAAATGTCTATGAATAGGCATTGGGCTGATGTAACACAGAATGTATTTAAAGAGGTTTCTATCCATGCCCAGTGTGCCTCTGGCAGATCGCCAAGCACCTGGTGCCGTATGCTTTTGCTTTTATGTACCCTATTGTCATTTATTAAAACCCTTTAAATTTTAACAAGAAAGCAAATCTTGTTTTTCACACTACTATATTCCTTGGCTATCTACATACTTCAATTATGGTAAGCATCATTTGGGGGTGGAATAATTAACAGCGAGAAGCAAAAGATAGGTGGCACTTACTGTGTTGCATTTTGTCCCACACACCACTTGCCGGTGGTTCAGCCACTGGGAGGCAAATACTTTATTAAGGATTCCAAGGTGAAATTCTCTCTCCTTCAAGAGGCTGGGAAGCTGCTGGGCTGCATATCCATGCAACAAGTGGTGATAGCTTGACTCATTCTGCATCCTGACCTCTCTACCTTTCAGGTAGTACACCACAGACCTTTTCACCTGGAGGAGTCTTTTCCTTTTGTGAACTGAGTGATCCCACCCATACTGTGGAAAAGAAGCATTAAACTTAGATAAAGCAACTAGAACAAACTTAAGACACAAGCCTTCTAAATTCAAAGATATTCTCAGCAAAATACTGAAGCCTTCCAAACTACCCACAGAATACCATACACGAAGATTAACTCAGAAATGGTGATAAAGCCTTCAGCAACATAAAATTAAACATACATATTTTCTAAAGAAGTAACACTGCCATAATACTGAAAACAATCCATCCCGGTTCGGCACCGTTGGGACACCAGAAGCTTATAGAAACAAGAGGAAGCCAAGAAGCACTTTAAATGGAAAAGCAGCCCCGACAGCCTCCCGGCGTGAGCTCAGCAGGTTTGGAGGTGACACCGCGGGGGCCATCTGATACTGACCGAGCCGTTCATCGGCCTTCTCCGGCCCAGCCTGGGGTCGCTTCGCAGTAAGGCTCAGCTCTGGGGCGGCGGGGACTCGGCGGTTACGGCCGAACAGAGAGCTCACTGGAGCCAGGACTACTCCTCCCCACCATCTTTCCCCCCCCCCAGGACACTTTCCCCAGGCACCGAAAGACCCCGCCCTTTTCCCCTACCTCAACCGGGCACCGGAACACAGCAACTCCCAGTCAGGGTCACCCCAGGCACCAGCACGTGGGCTTCTGCCCTCATACACCCGTTCCCACCGCCCAGCCTCCTGCTCCTCCTGGAGCCTCCCGGCGGCAGCCGTCGCCGGTTTCCGCTTCCTGCTAACTGTTTTCCGGGCCATAGGAGAGAAGAAGGAGGAGGAGAGGAGGAGAGGAGAGAAGGAGGAGAAGGAGAGAAGGAGGAAGAAGGGAGGAAGAAGGAGAAGCCGAGAGCCCAACTTGGGCCCCACATGGAGCAGGAGGGGGAGTGGGCCACCGGGTACGGGGCAAATAAGTGCGGCGAGCCAGGCCCGGTCACTCTCTTCGTCACAAGCCCTACCGACTGCGCTTCACGACATTTTCTCCGAGATTTTTTACGACAGTCCACACCGTGCCTTTGCGACGGCTGTCCCACCCCGCCCGAGTCTCGTTTCCTAGCAACCGGAGAAGGCAGGGCGGCGAGCTGGCCCATCCTCTTTGCGGCTGCCAGGCAGCGAGGCCCCGCCGGGGGCGGGGCGGCGCCCCCTGGCGGCGGCGCCAGCAGAGCTCGGAGTGAAGCTTTCCGGCTTCGCCACGTGTCCGTTCACCGCTGCCCTCCACGGATCGGCGGGGCTGGCTAGAGGTCTCCTCGGGCCCCATCAATTTAAGCATAGGAGAGGCCCTGTATTATCAACATCGTTTTCAGCACAAATACAAACCTTAGCCCCATATCAGCTACTGTGAAGCAGATTACTCCAGCCCAAACCAGCACGGTGATCTTTTGCTGAGAGACAGCCTGTGAGCGTATTCCTGTTGATTGTAACATGCACAATCTATACTGAAGTTCTACATCTTTCCTGTGGGAAAGTCTGACCACAAGCATAAAACACCTCATCGTCCCCTTCCACTGCTAGACCAGAGGAAATAATGCCTGGCACTGGCTTCACTTTGCAAAACTTCATTCCAGGCTTCCCTTAGAGAGACCCTTTTTAACTAGCTTGGCTTTATCACCTGGCTTATCCGAGTGAATACAAGAGCCCAATGCACAATGAGGTGCTTAGTCAAACTTTGAGGTACTCTTCTCCAGCAAGAAACTCCCTTATTATAGAGGAATTAAAGGGCATACAAATATTTGTATGTCATTATGCTGCTTAAAAACTAATGTGGATGGATGTGTGCTTTTCCTTATGTTCACATGGCTCACATACACTTTTTCCTATGCTTATAGGGGCAAAAAATAAGAGTAACCCAAACCAAATGATCACCAATGAGTAACATTGTAGAAAAAAAAGAAAAATAAGACAGGGAAAAAATGCATGATGTACAGGCAAACTGAAAAGAAAGCCAGCTCCTGACAACTTGAAACCCTCTGATGCCTGAAAAGGCTAGAAATAAAACCCCATAGACTGGTGTCTATAGAGCAGGTATTTGTTTATTGCAGTGCTGGGGTGCAGTGCTGGAGATGAGGGGGATCTTTCCTCCTAACTCACCTACCCACACTTAAAATTGTAACTTATTTATACAGTAAGTATTGCTTAACATTGTCATCGTCACTACATCCACCACTATATATGATGTGTTGGTTTTGTTTGCCCCAGTTTTTGGAAGTGGGGGGCCAAAAAGATGGCTCCTAGTGAGAAGCTTCTGGAGGCTTCCACCGATGTCCAGCAGAGCGATTTCACGTTGGCTCTGAGGATAATGGACATGCCACTGACCAAATCTGGGCCAATTGGAGATGGTGGTTACGCCTCTATGAAAACATATTTAAGAAATAAAAGAAAGGGTAGTAGCCACAGAGTAGTTTTGCAGAGGAGGAAGGAGGAGTTGTGAGAATATGTGAGGGAATGCAGACACAAGTCAGTGGGAGGAAGAGGGGGAGGAGTTGCTCAGGCGCCGGAGCTGGGATTCTTTGCAGGCCGTGGTGATGACACATGGTGGAGCAGGCTGTCCCCCTGCATGTCCCATGTGGTCCATGGAGGGTGCAGAGATCCACCCGAAGCCGTGGAGGAGGGAGGTCCCCACCCGGAGTGCGGCGGACAGCTGAGAAGGGGGCTGTGCTCCAGCAGGAGACCACTGGAGAGAAGAGGCCTTGCTCCCGAGATGGAACAGCCTGGCCTTTTGCCTGCACTCAGTGGATGAGGGACCACGGTGCAGCAGTTTGGGATGACTGTCTGCCTGTGGGGAGGGACTCACGTTGCAGCAGATGTGTGTGGACTGCTGCTTGTGAGAGTGGAACCACACCGGAGACGTTCACAGAGAACTGTCTCCCGATGGAAGGGACCCCACAGCAATGCAAAAGGAAGGATCTTCTCCCTCAGCAGCGCACAGAACAATCGGTGATGAACTGAACCAACTTCCACACCCTGTTCCCCCCTAGCTTTTGCACTGTCGGTGGGAAGATGGGAGGGAGTGGGGAGAAGATCAGGTGTCTTTTAGTAGGGTTGTATTTTATTTCACATTCTCCTCCTCTTGACTCTGTTAGTAATAAATTCACATTTCATTAAACTTAAGTGGAGCCTGTTTTGTCCATCAAGTCGTTTCCTCCCTGTTCATTATCTCATCTCATGAACCCTTTTTTAATTTTTTTCCCTTCGTTGCTCTCTTGCCAGTGGTGGTTGGGGAGAGCAGGAGCAGGGTGTTGTGGTTGCCTGGCTTTTGGCCACATTCAAAACCACAACATATGGGTATGGAAATACATGGCATCACAGTTCTGCAAGTGCACCTGCATCATCCCCAGTTCAGTGGTCACAGGGGTCTCCCTCTGTCGTGGTTTGAATGAATTTAATGGAAGCAAAACACTCCCAAGTTCCAGCAAACCTTTCTCTCTCTCTTCTCTCTCTTTTCCCCACCCGGGTCTGGAGACAAACTTCTTCCACAGAGAGGAAAGTGAAAAGAAAAAAAAAAAAACCCTATTTATTTAAAAATTATATAAAAACTAATAACAAAAAAAAAAACTGTAACCAGCAGTTTGATCCAAAGCCTTTCTCTTCCCTCCTGGGAGTAAGCCTACCCCTCTCGGGGCCCCAGAGGGGTGCTCAGAGTCTCTCCGGTGGTTCACTGAAGGATTCTTTCTTCCTGCCGTGCGCCACGAGGAATCCTCCAGATTCTCAGACAGATGAAGAAAAATATTCGAGGAAAAACAAGTCCTAGAAAGGGAGAAAAAAAGGAGCAGTCCCAGAGAGCAGACAGCTTCTTTTCCCCCCCGCTGATCCCCAGAAAAAAACAAACGTGTGTGTTCTTGTCCCTTTCCCTCCCATTGTCGTTGAAGGGAGGACATCACCAAACAAACCAGAGCAGTCTCGACTAATGTAAGTTACAGAAGGGTTGTTATAACTTTCCTCTGACATGAAGCAGATGTAGGAATACAATACTCAGCCACCTAGGACACCCTCTAATGAGAGA
>VKON01000894.1:0-20751 GCA_009741485.1 Malurus cyaneus samueli | reverse complement strand
GTTTTTAACTTCTGTTTCCTTCCTGATTGACACTTTCTTTGGTGAGGAAGTGCATTACTACTGGAATATTTAAAGAGCAGCAGAAGAGACAGGAAGCAAGAGGCACAGGGGGCAACCCCACCAAAATAAAACTCTAACCACCAACAAAACAAAACCAAATGATCAAAATTAGGATGAAACAAGTTGCCAAGACTTCCCAGTCATGGAAGTCTTCCTACCCTACATGGCGAGACTCTCCTACTGGACCTACACTGTTTATCCCTTGCCTCACGTTCAGCTGACTGTAGGCAGGCTGGTAACCGGTGGAATCAAAGAGTGACGCTCTGTGCTCTCCTATCTGCCAAAGCTAATCACTATTGCTTGTGCGCCAGCAGTCTAACCCACAAACCACCATGTACGATCCTTCTACCCCCAATATATTCATACTTTTCTATTTGACATCCTTCAGCTCTTTCCTTTCAAGAAAATGCTCTCTAACAGTGTCCCAGCGAGCTATAGCAGTTTACAGCCCGCACCATCAGCCTCTCTGCATTGCTCACTCTGCAGAGCTGTGCTTTAATGTGGACTCTCATCGTCCAACTCTAGCAAATGCTTAGATTTTGGACTATTTTCAACTTCTTGTTGTCTCTGAGTCAGCGATCCAAAGAGGAAGGACTGGAGGCCCACGGAAATGGAGGAGGTACGTCAGGAGATACAGCAGTTGCACCACCCACCACTTTTAGACACTCCAAGGTCCTGAACTGCACGGGGCTGCAGACACAGTGCAGCAGCCTCAGGGACCGGTCCATGCAGAGCCATGGGAGTGCAAGGGGCATGTTGGGACTGAGACCTTCAGCGTGGTAATACAGAACAAGCAAATTGAATTCAGAGATCCACGAGGAAAAGAAAAGCATCAGCAGCTTGATCTCTCTAGATCTTCCTGTTTTCTCTCTTTACGACTCTCTTGTACTGCCAAAGTGACAGATAAACTGGGTGCTGCTCTGTGTATCAAAAGCAGGTTTGCTCAACTGAACCAGCAGATTACCCCATCTGGTGCTGTTCGGATCTCGACAACTCACTGCTGCAGGCATTTCAGAGGAGTATGCCTACTATGTCTTTTTACTGTGGCAATTGTTTTGCCAATAGACTCACTCGCTGGCCAATCTCTGGGCATTATTTGTGTGCTGTCACAACCTCAGCTATGTCTGTCTTCCGATGACAGCTGTGGATCCCCGTACTTCTGAATCTTCCTGGTCTGTCTAGTTCTTGGTCAATTTTGTGTGGGGGATATCAAGAAACCACAAAATAGCTGCTATAAAATTCTAGAACATCTCTTTCTCTCCAGCAAAGGAGCCTCCCCTGTGTTCAGACCAATCCTCAGGCTCTGAATAATAACAGGCGCCCATCAGGCCTGAGCCAATTGACAGATTAATTACACCTCTGTGTGACATTTATTAATATTAAGAAAATTCAAACAATATGCGGCACTATTTAAACTTTAAGTGTTAGTATGAATTTTATATATCATGCAACTGAGAAAACACAGATGCAACAGAGTAAAGAGATGAAGAAAAAAAATAGAACTAAAAATCCAATAAGAAAAAATAAGATTACTTACTGTGCTTTTGCTATAATTCTCAAGCATACAAAAAATGTTCTCAAAAAAACTATTTCATCATTCAAAGGGAAGAAACCTAATAAAAAAGAGAGCACCTTGCTGAAAAAACCCCTAGCCTTTAACGACTAGACTAAAAGCCAAAAAGCGAGTAAGAGCTTGCCCCCCCCACGACGTCGAAGTAAGTATGCTTAGAAGAAGCTGTACTCTCCAGAACGTTTGTGATACGTTCGCCGCTAAACTACACAGTTTGGCCTTGAAGACATTCTTTCTTTTCTCCTACAAAGTAAAGAAAAGAATCCCATGCCATCAGCAGTTACACACTGACTGTTCTTAAGAAAAAAACTTTCACAGCTTAAAACTATAAAAAACACTTTTCCTATAATAATAAATGACAACTGTAATAAATAATTTAATCTATGTTAAACTTTCATTCCTGTCCCCTGTGTGTGCGGGAAAACATGAGGGGGGAAGAGGGAGGATCTGGAAAAGTGATGAGTCCTAAAAAAATAACAAGTATCTTAAAATGTCCGTTTTATTTTTCTTCTCCTTATAAATCTGTCCCTATCTCTGTTTCCCCTCCCCAGTGCCGTAGTATTCTTAATAATTTGTAGTAATAAATCTATTTTACAACTTAAATTATTCAACCTGTCTAACTATTCTCTAAAGCACATACATATCTTTCTCTCAATTACATTATATTATCTGAAAGCCATAAATTTTCGTGTTAATTAAACTTTCGCTCTCCCTTCTCCCTCTCCGGTGGGTGGAAGGGAGGGAACAACATAAATACAATACTTTTAATTTTCAGCACAGTCTAAACTACAACAGGGTCACACAGGGCTCCAGCTTCAGTGTCTCCTGATGCTTTCTGTAAAGCCTCTGGACACACATAACCAAGAGCCCCCGTTACCTTTCCCCAGCAGTGCTCCTGCTTCTCTGGCACCCAGCCTAGGGAAATGAACTCTCCCCCCAGTTCCCATCAGCTTGTCAGCTGTGCATAAGCAGGTGTGAAAGGGACCATGCTGAGCAAGGACAGGGAGGGAAGGTGTCCATCACACACAGGGGGTGCTGGGCAGGCTGTAATTTGCAAGTACAGTCTGCCCTCAGCACAGGATAGGGTAACAGGAATTACCTCCCTGCCAGAAATGGTCCTAGCTTGTGTCACGATCTGCTCAATACAAGCAGAGGTCATGATGGTTCATTAACTGAATCTCAGAGTGCAAAAGAAACAGGGAAAAGTATTTTTCAAAATCAAAAGCACTTTTATTGAGTGCCAACAACACGATTTATGCAATAGAGGAGGGCGAGAAGGAGAAAAAGAGAGAGAGGGAGAGAGAGAGTTGGGTTATAGCTACCAACGGCACAGATGAAATCCTCGTGATCTGGAGCCAATAGATCCGTCTTCGTCCATGGGGAGATTTCATAGGGTTTTTTTCTGAAAGTCTCTTTATAGTCTTTTCAAAAGCAAGGGGCAATTGGCCAAAAGGTGCAGAAGCGGGGGAAAGCTGGCCAAGAGGTGGGGAATAAGGCCCATTGTTTTGTAAGGTGTACAGTACAAATTATCCTGTTTAGTTCTCCCCGCCTTTGGTAGCAAGAACAATGCAGTCGTCTGTGGTTTACACCTTGTTCTCAACAGTCTGGGCACCGGCACTTGGCAGACATCCCACCTTGACCTGGCCCGGACTTCTTTGAGAAAAAATCCCCCTTCTCCCCTTGGGGTTTTTGGGTGTTCAGTGTCTGTCCTTGTCAGAGTTCGTGAGGCAGAGGAGGGACTTCTGTACCGTCTCTTACAGCTTGCTGGCCTGGAGCAAGGACTGACAGCCCAGGATGGGCAGACCCCACTGCTGCCAAGACCCCAGTGCCTATTGCCAGCCTGGTTGTACTCTGCCAGTGTCCTCACAGCCCCACTTGCCCTCCTGACCGAGGCTCCACAGCTGCCTGCAAGGCCCACATCTTTCATTCCATAGATCTCCCCAGTTCCACAGCTGGGACAGCCCATCGTGGCACATCCTTTCTCCAGCTACAGGAAGTATCCTGGGCACATGGCGTGGAGGAAGCACTGGAAGGGTTGCCTACTGCCAAACCCACTGCTTTTGGGTGCTTTGTTGGTCCCTAATATGCTGTTCCTCAGGTGGTCGTTGCCCTCCACCCCATGCCAACTTTGAGTATTCCCAGTGGTCCTCACATTGGTGGTGCCCATGGAAGTCTGTGCAAGCTCCTGCCTCTGTCAACACAAGAGCAGTGTCCCATTGCAGCATCTCCGCTGCACCGGGGCAGCTGCTGACTGCGACAGGTGAACCTTCGCATTTTCAACCTCCCCACTTTTCCAAGGGAAGGAAGAACCTCACCTCTTGCAATTCATCTATTGACTGTTGTGTGATAAAAGCCAACTTCTAGAGAAGTCTGTTCCTCATGCCTCTCCACTCTGAATTTCCTATTAATAATTACTCAGTCTGCCAGTCAGGTTTGTGGGTAGGTTTTTTTTACCTACAGGATGTTTCTGTGTCTTTTTTACTTCTCTCTGGTTTTAATGTGATAGCACACACAGACTGCACTGTGAACAAGTGAAATTGGATGTTCAAACTTCTATGGAAACCACTGACAAGCTCTATATTTTATGATTTCAAGGTATTCATAATTCAACAGGAAGCTTTGAAAGTGCATACATATGTGTGGAGGCCGAAAGCCAGCACTCTGCCCTCGCAGTTTCAGAAACCCAACTAATAATTGTGTGTGATTGAGTCCTGGGAAACAAAAGGGAGTGTTAACAGCCTGAGAGGAGGATGTGCTGCCTGTAACACCACGACCTTGGTGCCTTCTGGGAAAGGAAGAATGGAATGTTGTATCGATAACACAGGTGTTCAAAGACAGAAACAATAACTCACCAATCATATGCTGATGAGTAGAAAGTGACAGCCTCACTGACCAATGTATGTTTGCCACAAATGTGTACACTAGTTGCTAAGTGGATAAAAGGGGCTTGCCCTGTAATAAAGTAGTTGTTAGTTTTGTGTGTGTATATGTGTCTCTATTATTTCGTGTCATTGTCTGGCCAACAGCGACATATGTACATACATTCTCCTTTTTCTTTGATTTAATATTTTGTCTGCTTTTCAGAGAAAGTAACTGCTCATCACACACCTGAACCATCATAATTTTTAAAGAACTGGAAACCTGAAATTATTTGCATGTTTTCTTTTTTTTTCTACTTGCTCGTTTTTCAAGTTACATTCCCAGGAGTCTGATTTCAATTCTTTTTTTCTATTCTTTAAAGACTCAAGGACATCTCTCCTGCTCCTGCTGTGCTGTTTCCCCATATGGATGACTCGAATCTAAGTATCCCTCTCTCTGGATAGTCCAAAGTCACTGTAAGATGGGCCTGACCTCCATTCTGTAATCCCTTTCAAAGCATTTGACCTATTTTTATAGCTGTAGATAACTGCACATGCTGGCAATGCTGTCAACCCCTTTGCTGTGCCATGGGCAACCCCAGTACAAGGGGTGAATGGAAAGGTGAGGATGGTAACAAAGGTCTAAAAACCTCTGTAGCTTCCCATATTCTGGTTCCCAGTGGGAGACAGAGCAACTGGTATTTTCTGGGATTGCCTGGGACACTGGGGTCCATTAAACAGTCTGTGGCTGAGCCCCAGCTGCCTCTGAGCTTACCATTGCCCCCAGGCACTTGTTCCAAACCTACAGGGAGAAGAGGGAACAGCAGGGCTGTCCTGGAGCACACTGACACCACGGGAATGCCCTGTGGGCTGTGGGGATGGTGGCCTTACACCCCAACTCTGGAGGCCAGCTGGTTTCCAGGAGCTGTAATCTTCATGCCGCCATGGCTTCCATGGCAGGACTCCTGTTTCAGTATGTCAGTCAGGAAGAATTGCTCAGGAAAGAAGTTTCCCCATGCTTAACCCTCACTGCCTCACCTCCTGGCAAGTCTAACACATAGGATTGGAGTTCATCATGCTGGGCAAGCACCTCAGGAAAAAGGACTAGAAAAAAACAGAAGAGATTTCATTTTGTGGACAAGGACACATGCTTATCTCCACAGAAGAACACTGATCCATTTTCTTTTTATTTCTTAAGAAAGAAAGAAACACAACTCACCAAGAAAAACTTTGCTGTTGCTATTATAATCAGCAAGATAAAAAGAACAATTCATAATTGGCCTACAGCAAAGGGCTACCTCTAAGAATTGTGATCTAGACTATTTCAGCAGTTATTAAGGAGTCCCTTTTACCTCTGCTCAGCACTTCGTGGTGATGCGTTCTGGGCAGTTGAACCCACATCCTGACAGCCTACAGGTACCCATTTTTTCCATTTTTATTTCAAATGCAAACTCTGTTTGAAGACTCAGATTTCTCACCCGCCGCTGAAACACTCCCCATTATGGGCAAGAGCTGCAGCACAGGACCTGTACCTTAAATGGCTTTTGGCACTGGGTGGTTGCCGGGCATCCCCCTGGGCATTTTCCCAGTCCATCTCCATGGCTTGGAGCCAGGTGGAGGCCAGCTGGGAACCACTCCGCAGAGGCAGAGGGCTGTATGGCACAGTTTCTCCTTAGGAACTGCCCTAAACATGAGAGTGAGAGAAGCTTCAGTCTTATAAAAATAACTGTGGCTCCCCAGTGCTAGGGAATTTTTATGTCACTTGTCTCAGAAACAAAACAAAACAAGCCCCCACCAAAAACAAAAAAAAGAAGAAGATAGGCAGTGGGAACCCTCAGCTGCAACACAACATGTGCAATGTTCCAGCTGACATTGCCCAGGCTGGGGTGGACTCTTAGAAACTGGAGGGCATCACAGATCTTCTAGGGGAAGTGTCTCTGTTTTAACCCTGACATCACCCTGAATCTGTAATTAGGCAGAGTGCTTTTTTGGAGCTGTCTCTATATTGTAGTTAAGGTTGCTCAAGTGTGTATTATCAGATCCAGCCATCCCGAGTGCAAGCAAGGACAGCCATGGCAATCCTCACGGCATTTCCTCTCCACAGGACAGGGCAGGTGGGGAATGCAGGCAACCCAGGATGGCAGCTCAGTGCTCCCAGGATTCGGGCATTGTTGGTATCACGCCCTGGGTCTGGGTGCAGCTCCCATGGCACTTTGAATAAGGGGATGTCCTTGCCCACTTCACTCTGGGTATTTTGCCTGCTGTGTTTGTCCTGCCTGTGCCTGCTCTGCAAGGTGCCATACACGTTCTGAGTACATCCCAGCCTTTGAGGGAGCCAAGAAAAATGCCATTACAATATTTTTCTTCTGACTCCTTTCCATTTTTCTTGGATCTCTCTCTGTTTTTCAGACTCACATGCTTTAAGTAATTTGCAGTCACATCAGGTTTTACATTGCACTAAGTCCATTATTAGTTCATAGATTCTTCTCCCATGGAGTTTCCTGCTGCTGTGTTGTCTGCCAGTTAACTTCTCATGTATTTCCTTTCAAATCTGAATTGAATTAGGTGAACATACATAATGAGGCACAGTAGGAAGAAAAAAGGGCCAGATAAAAGCTGACACAGACCAGATGCCTCTTCCAACCCCTGCCACAACAATCGAGTGTGGGTAAATGTCAGGTGAATGAGAAAACGAGGATAAGACAAATATTTGCAAGGATTTGATCAATCAGCTACTTACTTGGGTTTTAAAATCCCTGCCCTCAGGCATCAACGTTTCTCTGAACTTCCCATGTATTGTGCAGTTCAAGGGAGACATTGAGAAGGAGCTCATTTACATTAGAAAAAATGTTTAATTAGTGTGGAACCAATGGTTGAAGAGTTAAGCGAGAGACATTCTAAGGGAGCCCCAGTTCGATGAACAACAACAGAAAAAAAAAAACCAAAACCCAGACACACAATCAGTGCCCCTTCACCTCCTCAACAGCATATACTGCCCGTCCCTGAGTCTGCTCATTTTCAGGTACATGCACCTTTATTAAGCAGTGCCTACCAGCTCTGCACTGTTAGATAAAGGCAAGGCCAAGGAGGTGGCATAATCAGTGGTACCAAGTGGGAGTTTCCTGCAAGCTCCTCTGGCACTGTGAGCTGGCTCAGTTCATCTTGCAGCCAAATGATTTGTGCAACACAACACAGGTCTGAAGGCCGAGGTGTACGTGCAGCACAGCGTAGCAAAGGCCTGGGCCTACTGGGGTTAACTCTTGTGGATCACTAACTCCTTAATGTACCGTGGTTTCCTGTTCAGGATCGCTGCAGTAATACCAACTGAAATTTTACAGATGTGCTCTTTGTAACACTCATCTCTTTAAAATTATCTTCTTTTTAAAATTATTTTATTTTTAAAAATTAAACCTTATAAGTAAGATTCAGTAGCAAGGTGTGATTCCTTTAAAAAAATTATGTCAAGGTGTTTATCATTATTCAGATCTCTGGTTTTTGAGTTTTCTCAGTTTTCTGGTTATCAGTTGTATCGTAATGAAGAAGTACTAGCAGAAGGCATTATCACATGCATTAGACTGTGTATCTGTGTGAAAGATACCAGTCATATACATTCTTGTTTATATGAGAAGGAAGAAGGTGTAATTCTGTTTAGTTTCCAGTATTAAGATATTATAGATTTTAAGCATTCATATCCAAGACACCCAAAATTAAGGAATTGTTGTGGGTAAAGGTTTCTCCTTTTGTTTCCTTTCTTGGGCAATTTTTCTTTCCCATTTTGTTGCTGAGATACACTGATTGCCAGGACATCCTTTTGATGGCTGGGCGATTGGTAAAGACAATAGAACCTACGCCCCACCCAAAGGATCTCCCTGAGCACTCCTGCTTGCTGCAGGGTTTTTGTTTTTTTTTTTTACCCTCTCTTTGGAGAGGGAAGTTCTGGTGGAGTTTTGGTCTCGGGGAGGTGTCACGATCTGCTTAACCCAAGCAGGAGTCATGATGGTTCGTTATCAGAATCTCAGAGTGCAAAAGAAATGGGGGAACAGTATATATTCAAAATCATGAACAATTTTATTGGATTTTCGCGATAGAAGAGCGGTGAGGAGAGAGAAAGAAGAGAAAGAGAGAGAGAGTGGGGTTTAGCTCACCAACGCTCCGATGAGTCCGTGAGGTCTGGATTCCATGGATTCGCCGACGTCCGTTGGGGACATATCGTCAGGGTATTCTTTCAGAGAGACTTTTATAGTCTTTCGAAGCATGTGGCAGCAGGCCAGGGGTTGCGAAGTATGGAAAAACCGGCCGAGGCAGTGGGGAAAGAATGTCTATTGTTCCATAAGGGTGCAGCATAGGTTGCACAGTTCTCCTATGCCTTCACGTCTCAGGAGCTTAACACACTGTACTCAGCAGCCTAGGAACTGGGACTTGGCAGACATCCACCTTGATCTGGCTCAGACTCTTTGAGCAAAATCCCCTTTCTCCCCTTGGGGGTTTTTTGGGTGTTCAGTTTCTGCATCTCGATGATCGTGAGACAGTCAAGGGACTTCTGTATGGTCTCTTACAGGAGGGTTGTGTGTGTGGGTGGGGGGAATTTATCACTTCTGCCCTGCTTGGCTCAGAGAGGAGGTGGAACTGCTACCTGCGGGGGAGAGCTCGCCTGCTCTTTTCTGCAGAGCCCAGCATCTCTGCTTGTTGGTTCCTGTTTGCTGCACTGTGATCTTCTGCCCCTGTGCCTTGCCAGAGACCCCTGGGATTCCAGCTGCAGTGGTTGAGTTCTGCTCCATCCCATCTCGCAGCTGCGGGATTCTGCTCATCTCTTTGCCATCCTGGGTTTCTTGCTATCCAGAGGAGCACCGAGATCGGCGTTTCCACTGTGAGTTTGCAGAGGAACTTTTCTCCATCCACCTCTGCCGGTTTGTGTCCGCCATTGGCCACGCGAGAGATCTGAACCAGCTTAGACCCGCACCACAGCGCCCCAGCATCCAGGGGAATCATCGCACCCGCCCTGCCGGCCAGGAGCCAAAGCTCCCCCGCCGACTGGGACTGTAACTGCACCAAACAGGAGGGTGTGTCTCTGTGTGAAGCTGTCACTGGGTTTGTGGCTGAGTGCTTGTTGCTATCGTTGTTGTTACTTGTTTCACCTTGTTATACATATTAGTAAAAACTGTTATTCCCTTTTACCCATATTCTTGCCTGAAAGCCTGTGATTTTCAAAGCCATAATAATTCGGAGGAAGGGGGTCATATCCACCACTCCAAGGGGGGTCCCTGCCTTCATTGGCAAACACCTTGTCTTCAAACTAAGACGGAATTTACTATATCCATTAATATTTTAGTTTTATATAAAAGGAAATTATTGATGCCGTGGGTTTTTTAAAATTAGTATATCTCATAATAAAACAGAAGATGCAAAGTTTCTGTTTTCTGATAAAGGAAAGAGATTAGTAAACCAGCAAAGCAATTTTCAAAAGATAAGATGATATTCTAGGCTGAGAATTCATTCTGCTCACTTGAAGTACCACCAAGACTATTACCGAAATTAAATTTGGTGTTACACAGCATTATTTTAGTGAGTAAAGGGACTGTGAATCAGGACATTCTAGTGCTCTGGCTGCTTTAATAATGTGCATTGGAGGGAATGCAGGCGAGGAGAGCTTTTTTGACCGTCCCAAAGGCTTCAAGGGTCCTGAGATTGTTGCAGTTCTTAACTGAAAAATGTATTTATTTACTGGAAATATATTTATCTCTCCTAAACATGTTTTATTGAATGCTTGATTGCTGCTAATGATGCAACTGTCAAAGGTGGTACCCATTATCTCATCACCGTTAAGAAACCTGCAATGCAAAATCATCGCCCTTGTCTATATTTGGATAAGTCACATGGCAGAAATAGCAAATGTCTCTTGTTAAGGGCAGCTTATGGTCTTTAGATATAAGACTATTTCTTTAAGTGGATGTTGATCAAACTGATGAATCCATATATTTGGTTAGTCAAATCTAGATTTCAGATGCACACGTTCAAAATTAATTTACATCAATACCATATTACCTCTATGATATAATGGCAAATTTTGCTGGAGGGTGCTCCTAGCTTCTCAGCACTATTTTCTACACTGCTGTTGGCTGTTTGGATTCACAAGATATGGATGCAGCAATACTGCTCTATCACTTCATCCATATTCCTTTCCCTTCCTCCTGTCATGCATACACAATCTGTCTCATCTAGCATTCATCAAGTTAAGGTAAAAAGAAAGAAAAAAGTAAGCTTGCTTTTTTTTTTTTTTTCCTGAGCAATATATCTGAGGACAGAACATAGCAAAGAAATAAAAAAAGTGTCAATCACAACATGTCAGAAATAGCTTGAATCAACAGCTGTGGAGTTTGGTTTGGTTTGTGGTTTTGTTTCTTTTTTTAAAATTTGCGATTAATTTTACTGCAGTTTAATCTATAAAGAAGTCAGTATTTAGCCAAATCTTAGTACAAGTTTTACTTATGTGTTAATCTATTAAAGAACAGTGTTAGGGTCAAATGTCCTTATGTGTTGGCTTTGGCTGGGGTAGACATAACTTTCTTCATAGTAGCTAATATGGGGAGATATTTTGGATTTGTGCTGGAAACAGTAATGATAGATAATACAGGGATGTTTTAGCTATGGCTGAGCAGGGCTTACATAGAGTCAAGGCCTCTCACCCCACCAGTGAGTAGGCTGAGGATACACAAGAAATTAGGAGGGACACAACTGGGACAGCTGACCCCAACTGACCAAAGGGATATTCCATACCATATGTATTCATGCTTAGCATATAAAGCAGGGGACAGAAAAAGAGGGGAAGGGGGGTGTTTGGGTGATGACATTTGTCTTCCCAAGTCACTGTTACGCATGATGGAGCCTTGCTCTCCTGGAGGTGGCTAAACACCTGCCTGCCCTTGGGAAGCAGTGACTTAATTTCTTGTTTTGCTTGGTTTGTGTGGCTTTTGCTTTACTTATTAAATTGTGTTTATCTCAACCCATGAGTTTTCTCACTTTTACTCTTCTGATTCTCTCCCCATTCTGCTATTGATGGGAGTTAGTGGCTGTGCAGGGCTTACTTTCCAGATGGAGTTAAATCACTATACCTTACTATTATTATAGGTAGTATTTTTTAGCCTCGTTTCATGAGAAAACAGGGACTACCTGACCATGGTCTTTGTCTTTCAGTCTCAACTCCCAATCAAATTACTTTTGAACCCTTTAACCAATTTGAGCCAAATTTGACAGGGATGGAGATTTCAGGGACCATATGGGTTTTGTGTGTCTTGGCTGGCAGGGCATACTGTTGACTCATATTAAGACTACTGTCAGCCAGCACTTCCAGACCCCTTCCTGCATGGCTGGTCTCCAGCCACTCCTCTCATACTCTATACTTGTGCCCAGCGTTACTCCATCCCAGGTGCAGAATCCAGCATTCACACTTGTTAAATTTCATTACACTGAAGATTTCCCTCTGCAAGGCCTCTTGTCCCTCAAGAGAGTGAAACAGGCTCAGCTCCCTCGGCCTTTCCTCATAAGAGAGATGCTCCAGTCCCCTTAATCATCTTTGTTGCCCTCTGCTGGGCTCACTCCAGGAGCTCCATGTCTCTCTTGTACTGAGTAGCCCAGAACTGGACACAGTACTCCAGATGTGGCCTCACCAGGGCTGAGCAGAGGGGCAAGATCACCTCCCTCAACCTGCTGGCAATGCTTTTCCTTATGTAGCCCAGGATTCCATTGGCCTTCTTGGCTACAAGGGCACACTGCTGGCTCATGGACAGTTTGTTGTCCACTATGACCTCCAGGTCCTTCTCTACAGAGCTGATTTCCAGCAGGTCCCCCATAGCCTGTATTGGTGCATGGGGTTGTTCCTCCCCAGGTGCAGGACCCTGCTTTTGCCTTTGTTGAATTTCAAAAGGATCCTCTCTGCCCATCTCTCCAGCCTGTTGAGGTCCTTCTGAATGGCTGCATAGCACTTTGGGATATCAGACACTTCTCCCATCTTTGTGTTGTCAGCAAATTTGCTGAGGAGGCATCTAACCCGTTCATTAAGTCATTGATAATAAACAGTACCCAGTACTGACCAGTCGAGGCTATTCTGACCTGGAGGGACACATTACGTTATGAAACTTGCCAAAAGACCTGCTATCAGATCACTTAGCCTCTCTGAATGTTACCGCTGTCTATCAGGTCTTCAATCCCAACTCATATGTCTACATCGTCACCGTTACTGAATGCAGAAATGTTAAGCAACGATTGAACGCACGCGCTATGCTATGAAAGATGCGCCTTTTACAGACCGCATTTACTGAAAATTTAGGTTAATTCGAGAGAAATGGTTTGCTTGGCCCATACTTGTTTATAGTGACGGGGGGGGGGAGAGTGATTGGGGGCATGGCCTGGAGATAGTTAGGGGCATGGAGATGATGAGTGATGGGAGAGGGGGGAATCAGGCCTAAACAGGCTGACAGTCCGGATATTGTTATGAGGTGATCCAAGCGATGATCAAGGGGCGCATGGGAGATGGGATAGATCGGAGAAGCCGGATGGGGTGTATGTGTTAGGGGGTTAAATCTCCGGAA
Organism: Malurus cyaneus samueli; assembly: GCA_009741485.1. Classification (NCBI taxonomy): domain Eukaryota; kingdom Metazoa; phylum Chordata; class Aves; order Passeriformes; family Maluridae; genus Malurus; species Malurus cyaneus. The sequence goes on along the minus strand of VKON01000894.1, from coordinate 7,678 downwards.
TTATTTATGATAGATGACTTTTGGTAAGCGGTGGGGTTTTTTGTGGAGTGCTGATCCAGGAGGCGATGATCTATATCGACAATCCGGGAGCTTCAGTTCTGCGAGGGGAGGGGGGAGCACAAAAGGCTTCCTGTGGTGAGGTTTCTGGAAGCTTCATCAGTGTCTCTGCAAAGCCCTGCATCCCCCCCAGCACTGTGCCACGTAAATGCTATTGCCAATACTCTTGATGCTGCTGCGAATGAATTCTAGAGTGAATCGCGTCTGCCAATTGCTGCTGGCTTGCCAGTTGGAGATGCTGGTAATAAACCCTGTGATGACATTTTAATGACAGAAAAGACAAGTGCCACGGCCATGTGAGCTGCCTTATGCTTAGAGTAAGGGGAAGGGGTAAGGTGAGGTGAGATGTGAGAACATGGAGACACGAGGTCAAGTGGAGAGGGTAGGAGGTGAGAGGGTGCCTTGCAAGCTCAATGGTAGTCTGGCCATTGGAGGGAGCAAGGCGTTCCGAAGGATGACGTGTCCAGTGGGAAGACCCTAAAAAGGGAGCGCCGCTGTCGCCGTCCTTCCATGAGACGCCTGGCCTTTGGATCAATGGACACGCCTCAGCCATGCTGAGCAGTTTTGACTAGTCAAGACGCCTGCTATTGGGCTGACCACTACACGGCAGAGCAAGAGGACCCCCTCATCGCGTACTTAGCAATGGAACAAAGACTCCTGAGTCATGATGAAACTATGACTTCAAAATAACCCCACAGCTCGCACCTGCCGCTCCCTCCTCACTATATTGCTGATTGGCGAGTCCTCGGCGGGAAGCGTAGGGAGGGGGTGGGGGGGGAAATGAGAACAGTTTCTTAGGAGTAGCATTTGCTCGCTCATTATCTCTCTTCTGACTCTGTGTATAGTAAAAATTCACTGTTGGCAACGTTAAGTAGAGCCGTTTTGGTCTTGGGTGCATATTTCTCCTGGTTTCCTTATCTCAACTCAGTGAATTCTTGTGTTAAATATGAAGTTTTTTTTTTCACTGCTCATGCTGCCTCCACTGTGGATTAGGGAAGAGCAAGTGAGCACAAGTTGTGATTGCCTAGGCAGTTGGACCACTGTACAACTGACATGATAGGATATTATGGGACACAGTGTCAAAGTCTTTCTGAAATCCAGGTAAACCACCACCCACTGCTCTCCTATCATCTATCCAGCCAGTTGTCCCATCATAGAAGGCAATCAGGTTGGTTAAGCATGATTTCTCTTTGGTGTATCCATGCTGACTATTCCTGATCACCTTCTTGTCTTCCATGTGCTTAGAGATGGCATCCAGGAAGAGCCATTCCATCACCTTTCTGGGGATGACTGGTGAGTCAAGTGAGGGTGGTAGTTCCCTGGGTCCTACTTCTTGCCCTTTTTGAAGACTGGGGTGACATTTTCTTTCTTCCAGTCCTCAGGCACCTCTTCTGATTGCCACGACCTTTCAAAGATGATTGAGAGTGGCCGAGGTATGCTGTGCACCACTTCCCTCATGAAGAATTGCTCAGAGATCAGTGAGGGATCATATTGCTGAGGACAATGTCAGAGGGCATGGAACATCCATTTGGCCAGTTGGGGTGAGCTGTCTGTCCTTATTTTGGCTGGGATAGAGTAAGTTTTTTTAGTAGCTAGTACAGTGCATTGTTTGGGATTTAGTATGAGAATTATGTTGATGTTTTGGTTGTTGCTAAGTAGTGCTTACCCTAAGCCAAGGACTTCTCAGTTTCCCATGCTTGGCCAGTAAGGACGGGCACAAAAAGCTGGGAGGGAACATAGTCGAGACAGCTGATGAGAACTGGCCAAAGGGGATATTCCATACCATAGAAGGTCATGCTCAGTATATAAACTGGGGGGAGTTAGCCAAGAGGGGGCCCAATTGCTGCTCAAGGACTGACTAGGCATCAGTCAGCCGGTGGTGAGCAATTGTATTATGCATCACTTATTTCTTTTGGGTTTTATCTCTCTCTCCCTCTTCTTTTGATTTCAATTATTGTTATCATTGTTGTTATTATTATATTTTACTTTGTTTCAATTATTGAATAGTTCTTATATCAACCCATGAGTTTTATTTCATTTTTTGTTCTTAACTGTCTTCCCCATCCCAAAGGGGGCTTGGAGTGAGCAGGCTCACTCCAACCAAGAAGTATAAGAAACCTGTGTAAAACCACATTCTAGGTGGTCCTATTTTAATATGATGCCTGTTATGAATGGAGACCAGAGCTTAGACAAGTCCTGCCTTTGACTCAGATTTCTGGCAGTAGCTCTGTTTGAGGTGGTGTCCTAGGTTAGCTGAGTATTGTATTCCTATCATCTGCTTATGTTAGAGGAAAGTTAAACAACCCTTCTGTAACTATACATGATAGTCGAGACTGCTCTGGTTTGTTTGGTGATGTTCCTCCCTTCAAGGACAATGGGAGGGAAAGGGACAGACACACGACTTTTTTTTTGCGGGAGCTCTCTCTTCGGGTCAGCGGTGGAAAAGAGCTGCTCTTCCTGGGACTGGCTCCTTTTTTGCTTTCTTTGGACTTTTTTCCTCGAATTTGTTTCTTCTTCGTCATCTGAGAATTGGAGGATTCTCGTGGCACGGCAGGGAGAAAAATCTTCAGTGAACTATCGGAGAGAGACTCTGTCGAACCCTCTGGGGCCCGGAGGGGAAGCTACTCCCAGGAGGGAAGAGAAAGGCTTTGGGATCTAACAGCTGTTCCACAGGTTTTTTTTTTCTTGTGTTTATATAATTTTTAAATAAATAGTTTTTTTTTTTCCCTTTTCTTTCACTTTCCTCTCTGTGGAAAAGGTTGTCTCTAGACCCGGGTGGAGAAAGAGGGGGGGAGGGGGTTTGCTGGAACTTGGGAGTGTTTTGCTCCCATTGAATTAATTCAAACCACAACAGGTGGCTGGCACCCCAAATTGCTCTTGCTCAAAAGTTCTTAACAATGGCCAATTAGGTCTATTATAAAATGAATTATTTATTGAATAGACATAAGATTAACAGACAGAAGATTTTAAACAGACTACTTACTACACAGGATAAACAAAAGAACTGCTAGTAGATAAAAAGTACCATGCACTATAAAAAGGTACCTATATTACAGCTAGTGAAGAAACAGTATAGATTAGGAGTCAATGTGACTTGCCACCACATTGATGATGGAGTGCACATAAAGACCTTTCACTCAATTCCCAGAAAAGTAACCACGAAGATGCATCCAAACTCCGGGGATGTCTTGGGTTACATGGAAGGTGTAACCAAAAGTATGTATTCTATTACCATCTCCATAAGCTGTTAAGATAAGTGGGGCAGTGTTCTTTAACCTCTCCATAACTCAGCCCTGATAACACTCTCTGGAGAAGCAGCAACTGCTCTGTGGGGGGCCATATCCACTAGTGGGCCATCAAGGTCTCCTGGAATGACTCATAGAATTCCATCATCCCATTGTGAGATGCCCTGCCCAGAAGGGAGGAACTGAACATTCCTACCTGTATATAAGCTGAGACTTGGAACACCACAGGGCACTACCACTGTATTCCCAGAGGACAAGAGCTTGAGAACGACCACTGGACCTCCAGAGACCGACCAGACCTTTTTGCAGGATCACCACTTCAACAAGACCACATCCATCACTCCAGTGGGACTGTAGTCACCATTTAATTGGACTGCTACCACCAGCCTGATCAACAGGGTGGCAGGTTGTATTCTGACTTTGTCAGTTTAAGCTGGTGTTCCTGTATTTTTGCCTTTATTTTAATTTTTCCTATTGTATTGTAATTCTGACTTGGAATCTCTCACAACATATTTGTGTGGGGTTAATTCCTCCCCTGGTTTGCTTTCAAACTAGCACAGGGGAGAAGTCCTACACATTTCCAGGGTGTGTGTAGGAGACTTCTGACTGAACATTTGTGTAGCTTTTATAGTTTGTAAAGTGAAGTGTCTGTCAGTCATAAATTCCAGCACCTTATCTCCCTACATCTTGTTCTCAAGGCAAGATGTTTATTGTCAACTGGGAGTTCCACCTCTGGTGCCAGAGAGAGAGAGGTAACTCACCACCAGAGACATCCGGCCTGGGTTATCTCACCAATTCATGTGAGGGGGAGAATGCCTGGAAATATCGCACCAGCTGATAGAACAGATAAGCTCTTCTATGCTAGGGGGAAACATCCTGCCACAACACCTCAATCACATGAATAAAAAATTACTTTTGTAATTCTATACTTTGAGTCCTAGTATCTCTCCTTGGTCAGCACAAACCAATTATGAAAATTTCATGACCGGATGCTGTATAACTCTTTATAAGCTTTAATATAGAGTCATAGAATCATTTAGGTTGGAAAAGACCTCCAAGATGATCAAGTCCAAGTGTTAACCTAGCACTGCCATGTTGACCACTAAACTGTGTTCTCAAGTGCCACATCTAAATGTTTTTGAACACTTCCAGAGATGGTGATTCTACCATTTCCCTGGGCAACCTGTTCCAATGCCTAACCATCCTTTCCATGAAGAATTTTTTCGTAATATCCAATCTAAACCTCCCTTGGTGCACCTTCAGGCCATTTACTCTTGTCCTGTCACTTGATACCTGGGAGAAGAGTCTGACCCCCACCTGGCTACAACCTCCTTTCTGGCAATTGTAGAGAGCAAGAAGGTCCCCCCTTGAGCCTCCTTTTCTCCAGGCTAGAGAACCCGAGATCCCTCAGCTCCTTCTCATAAGACTTGTGTTCCAGATCCTTCATAACCTTTGCTGACATCTTTGGATGTGCCCCAACACCTCAATGTCTTTCTTGTAGTGAGGGACCCAAAAATGAACACAGGATTTAAGGTGTGGCTTTGCCAGTGCTGAGTACAGAGGGGTGATCATTGCCCTCATCCTGCTGGCCACACTATTGCTCATACAGGCCAACACACACTGCTTGCTCATGTTCAGTTGAAGTAAATTTGCTCCTCCAGAATCAACTAATTTGAATGAAAATACATTAATATATATCTCTGAAAAGCATTATATGCCTAAGTGATAAATTGCTGTAGACTGACAACAAGCAGAAATGCTTGTTGCATCAGAAATTCAGCTTGTCTTTTGTTATAATAACTAACTGTCAAAAAAGTAGGTAGGTCAGTAAAGGATAAACTAGATCCTAGCTACCATATGGTTGATTGCTGTATGTGATAGTCACTTTTAGAAAGAGACTTTGCAAAGCTGAGCTTTCTGTGGAAAAGAGTGATTTTGAGAAATGCACTAGCTACTTTGAGACATGGTCAAAGGTCACTTCTGACCCTTCAGTTGTTAGGAGAGAGTGTTTGCCAGGGTTATATCCTGAGACATCCTAAATGACTGTGTAGTATGTATTTCTACCAAAAATATCTCCTCTCCCAGATCTGGTCCTTTTTATTAAGCATGAGAGTTAAAAAACAAACAAAAAAAAAGTAACAGCGGGATAGTCAGAAATAAAATCTGAAAGCAAGACTGTATATAAAAAACATTCTTAAAATTACATAAGTCCAAATTTCCCCCCTTCATCCTTCCTCTCCCAGCTTTATATACAGAGCATGATATCATTTAGTCTGAAATATCCCTTTGTTTAGTGAAGTAGTAAGGCCTGAGCAATAGGCCCTGACTGGGGCCTGAACAACAGGCCCTGAGCCAAAGTTGACCTCTAGATGAACATTCCAACCAAACGTTATATGTATCAACTCATTAACAAAGTATTATTAGCAATATGATATATGTATTTGCTCATTGGCAAAACATTTATTTACCTTTCCGTATTTAGAAACTGGACAAATCCACATCTGTCCTTGTCTGGGGATGTAAGATCAAAGACAACTCCCTTGATTCCTCCTTGAGGCCTGGTCAGGCTTTGGGAGAAACCCAACAGGAGAATAAAACCAGATGTTTTTGCATTAGAAGTAATGGTAGCTTGTTTATTATAAAAGATGGGCTACTCTCACAATTAAGTCAGAAGCCTCTCCGACTGCAAAGGTGGACACACTGAGGGATTTCCCAGTTATCGGGTGTGGTTCTCCAGTCCTTCATTGTGACAGTTTCCCCCATCTGATGTTTTGCAGATCTGGATGAAGGGGTAAAGGATTAGGGTAACTGGTGATATATCTTTCCTAATTATTATAGACGGTCTTTTTTAGTAATGATTAGGTGCATTGCTTAGCAACAGATGCTTCATGATGTACGTGCTCTGGCATGGGCTTATCCATGCCAGAGATGTTTCGGAGTGTCCTGTTCCCACATGGACTCATCCACAAGTTACAGCCCCTTCATCTAGAGTTCACACTGGAATTCCAGCCTGTTCAGTATAGCAGCACAGAAATAGCAGCAATGCCTTGGCCATTTGCCAGCCCAGGCACATCACCATTGCTCTTATCAAAATGTTCGCAGGCACAACAGAGTAAGATGATAAGCACTACAGCAGTACAGAAAACAGTGAAAGCAAAAAGCAGACACTGAGCACAAGACTCCTATTTACAGTGAGGCAAGCAAGTCTCATGGCAAGCACAGGAGCAAACCAATAAATAGTTAAACAGCAATAACAGGTATAAATTTGATCCAATAAAATCTGTTGTTATCTAAAAGCCTTCAAGCCCCACGTTGGGCATCAGAAAGGACTGTCATGGTTTAGCACTGGCTGGCAACTCAGCACCACACAGCCTGTGAATCATTCTTCCCTGGTGGGATGGGGCAGAGATTCCAAAGAGTAAAAGTGAGAAAAGTCATGGGTTGAGATAAAGACAGTTTAATAGAGAAAGTAAAAGCTGTAAATGCAAGGAAAGCAAAACAAGGAATTTATTCACCAATTCTCATCAACAGGCAGGTGTTCTGTCATCCCAGGAAAGAAGGGCTCCATCACGCTGTTATGAATGGAGACGAGCTTAGACAAGTCCTGCCTTTGACTCAGATTTCTGGCAGTAGCTTTGTTTGAGGCGGCCTTGTGGCAAGACATCCCCCCCACCACAGAAGAGCTTATCTGCTCTGTCCATCAGCTGGTACTAGTAGATAAAAAACACTATGCACGATAAAGGTACCTATATTACAGCTAGCAAAGAAATAGTATAGTTTAGGATTCAATGTGATTTACCACCTATATCATGATGGGGTACACATATAATTCTTCCTATCAATTCCCCGGAAAGTAACCAAGGAATTTGCTTCCAAACTCCGGGGAGAAGTCCTACATGTTTTCAGGGTGTCTGTAGGAGGCTTCTGCCTCTGTGAAAATTTGTGTGGCTTTTATAGTTTGTAAAGTGAAGTGTCTGTCAGTCAGGAATTTCAGCTCATCTCCCCACATCTTGTTCTCCAGGCCAGTTGTTTATTAGGAATTCCACCCCTGGTGCCAGAGAGAGAGAATTGGTGTCTCCATGTTGTTTTCCTCACATGTTCTCACCTCCTCCTCTTCTCTGGCTAGAAAGAAACTCCGTGAGTCTTTGTTTTGATTTTCTTCTTAAATATGTTATCACAGAGGCATTATCACCATATCTAATTGGCCCAGTCTTGGCCAGCAGCATGCCCGTCTTCAGAGACATTAGAGATTGGCTCTGCTGGACATGGTGGAAGTTTCCAGCAGCTTCTCACAGGAGACATCTTTATGGCTCCGCCCCCCCCCACCAAAAATGGGGCCAAGCAAAACCAACACACCAGGCAAGCTGGCCTGAGTC
>VKON01000892.1:0-17278 GCA_009741485.1 Malurus cyaneus samueli | reverse complement strand
TGGCTCTGTGAAATGCCCTACGGGTTTGAGGATTTCAGGAATGCCAACCCGCCCGGAGGTTGGGATCTCCACGGGTCGAGATGAGCTTTCCCCAGTGGGTTCCGCTTTTCTATCGGTTTCAGGTTTAATCTCAGTTCAGGTGAAGCCCAATTGTCTTTGGGCGATGCAGGGCTGGGTGTGTTCCGATTTTTCATTATTTTGGCTGTTTTCTCGGCTTTCAGGCGTCATGCAGACGCAGCCGGTCCTCGGCTTGGGCACCCGCGAGTAAATGCTCTCCCCTGGAGGATGGATTAATTATTGGGCCGTGCACGCATGGGGCACCCCGTGCCGGACTGTGGATTTATGGCTCCACCTGGAAGGCTGGGATTAAATATCCTGGTGTTTTTTCAGCTCCTCGTACAGCCGTTCCTAGCGGAGCTTTTGCCCCGAGTAAACTGCTTCTCAACCCTTTGGAAGGATGGGTTTAACTCTTGTATGTTTTCTAGCGCTTTCAGCTCCTGTTACAGCAAGCCGTGCTAAACGAGTTTGGCACCCTGGATCTTTGGGATTTACTCGGATTCCCTTGAGTAATCTGTCCTCCAGCCCTGAAAAGGTCTGGATTAATAACCTGGTGTTTTCTCGGCCTTTCAGGTCCTCTGTACGCAAGGGTCTATGGCTTTTGGCCACCGATGGATTTCTCTTCACAACTCCGGAGTAATTGCTCTATCCCTGAGAAGAGGTGGGGATTATAATCGTTCTGGTGTTTTTTTTTGGTCTCGCCGATAAAAACCAACGCCCTCCTAACAGGCTTTGGGCCACCTCGACGGGATTTACCTCGTCACACCGGAGTAAATCGTGCTTACCGGGACATGGGATTTTTATCGGTGGTAACCCTGATAAATTTTGCTTGCCTCAGCCCTGGATGAAGGCTGGGATTAAATCTTTGTGGATGTTTTTTTGGCTCCGAAAAGCCTGTCCTAAACGTAGCTTTGGCCGCTCGAGTAATCTGCTCTCCAGCCTGAGAAAGGCTGGGATGTAAAAATTTTTGGTATGTTTTCTAGGCCTTTCAGTCTCTGTGCAAGCCGTCCTTGGCTTTGGGGCACCCTGCTGGGGATTTACTTCCGATCACACCTGAGTTTAATCGTCTCTACCCTGAGAGGCTGGGATTAATCTTCTGGATGTGTTTTTTTAGGCTCCCAGGAACCCAAAGGCCCGTTCCTAAAAGGGCCTTTTGGCTCCGACTGGGATTTACTCGTACCCTGGTAATTGTCGTCAGTTCTGAGAGCGATTTTTATTCCGCGTTTTCTTGGTGTTTTTAGGGTCCAAAACCCGCCCGTCCGTAAACGGAGCTGGCCCTGACTGGTGTATTTGACTTGATAACCTGGGTAATCTGCTCCTCCCTGGGGTGGGATTACATGATCCTGGATGTTTTAGTCCTGTTCGCAGCCGGTCCTAAACGAGCTTTGGCACTCCTGAGTAAATCTGCTCTCCGCCTTGGAAGGGGTGGGATTAGATCATGTCTGGATTGTTTTTTAGGCTCCAAAGCCAGCCCGTCCCTTCTAACGTGGCTTTTGGCCCCTGGTAATCTTGCTCCGTCCACCTGGAAGGGCTGGGATGTAAATAATTTCTGGATGTTTTCTGGCTTTGTCCTCTGGTTTAACGCGCCGTTCCTTACGCGGGCTTTGGCCCCGCTGTGGATTTACTCGGTGACAGCCCTGTAAATTTGCTTCGAACCCTGAGAAAAGGCCTGGGATTAAAATATTCTGAGGTGTTTTCTCAGCTCGATAGCAAGCGCCGTCCTTAACGAGCTTTGGCCACCTCAAGCTGGGTTATCGAGTCACAACTGAGTAAATCTGCTCCTCCGTATGCCCTGAGAAAAGTCGGATATTAATATAATTCTGTGTATTTTCTCAGCTCCCTATAATGCAAGGCCTCCTAGATACGAGTTTGTGGGCCGTCGAGTAAATCTGCTACCTCCAGCTCTGAGAAAGGGCGGATTAAAAGATCATTCTGGATGTTTTTTTCGCTCCACGCAAAACCCGTCCTAAGACAGAGCTTTGGCCACCCCAACTGGGATTTTTCGGTTGCACCCTGATATTTGCTCCTCGACCTGGAAGGGCTTGGGATTCAAAAATAATCTGGATGTTTTTGCGCTCGTACACAACGACGTCTAAACCGAGCTTTTGGCCCCGAGTTTAACTGGCTCTCCCCCTGGGGCTGGGATTAACATTTCTTGATTGTTTTCTAGCTTTCGCTCCATGGTACGCAAAGCGTCTTAGGTTTGGCCACCCTGCTGGGAGACTTTACTCGTCAACCCCTGTAGTAGTCTGTCTCCAGCCTTGGAAAAGGCTGGACTTAAAAATTAACCTGGGTGTTTTCTCCAGCGTTTCAGTCGCTCTGTATCGCATAAGCCGTCCTAACAGAGCTTTGGTCACCTGAGTAAAGATGACTCTCCACCTGAGAGAGGTGGATTAAATCAGTTCTGGTTGTTTTTTGGCTCAATAGAATAGCCCGTCGCTGCAGAGCTTGGCCACCGACTCGGATTTACTCGATCACAACCCTGAGTAAATCTGCTCCTCCAGTCCTGAGAAAAGCTGGGATTAAAAATAATTCTGATTTTTTTTCAGCTCCTGTAACGCAAAGCCCGTCCTAAACCGAGCTTTTGGCCACCCTGAGTAAATCTGCTCCTCCAACCCTGAGAAAGGCTGGGATTAAAAATCATTCTGGATGTTTTCTCAGCCTTTCAGATCCCTCCTGTAACACAAAGCCCGTCCTAAACAGAGCTTTGGCCACCTCGACCGGGATTTACTCGATCACAACCCGGAGTAAATCTGCTCTACCCCGACTGGGATTTACTCGGTGATAACCCTGAATAAATTTGCTCCTCCAGCCCTGAGAAAGGCTGGGATTAAAAATCATTCTGGATGTTTTTTCGGCTCCCAAAGAAACACAAAGCCCGTCCTAAACAGAGTTTTGGCCACCCCGAGTAAAACTGCTCCTCCAACCCTGAGAAAGGCTGGGATTAAAAATCATTCTGGATGTTTTTATAAGGATTTTTTTGGATGGATTTTTTTGATGGATGTTTTTGATGGATTTTTTTGATGGATGTTTTTTATGGATATTTTTTTGATGGATGTTTTATTTTACCTCCTGGCGTTTGATTTCTTTGGTGCTCAGCGATTCTTTCATGTTGACGTCGAGAGTTTCAGACCAGAGGATGCTGCTCCTCCTTTTGGGGGGAGTCGGAGCAGCAGATCTGTTCCAGGATTTCTGAGCACAGCCTGGGGATTTGCTGTCACTGCGAAGGGTGAACGACTGCAGGATTTAAAAATAAAATAAATAAATTAAACATTGCAGAAACTTTGAATTTATTTTCACAAAATGAGGAAGACAATGAACGAGGATCACAACACTCCCCGTGATGGCAAAATTTGAGTTTATTTTCACAAAATAAGGAAGTCAATAAACGAGGATGACTTTGAAGAGTTTAATCAAGAACCACTTGAACTTTGCTCAGTTTTTCCTTCTCTTATCTGCAGAGCTCACAAAGTTCAGCTCCCATCACGAGTGCTGAGCTCTGGAATCATTTATCATTTATTTATAATTTATAATTTATAATTTATCTTTCTGTCTCGAGAAATTGATTTTATTTATTGCCCAAATTGTTTAGGCAGGAGTTTAGACCTGGGAAATCCTGAGGTGGTTTTTTTATTGCTCAGGGAATCCAGGAAAGGTCACGGGGATTTGCAAATAAAGCCTGGAAATGTTGGGGTTTATCCCGAAAATTGGCAGATTTGCAGAGCCAAAATTTGAGGTTTTATGAGATTTTGGGTTCCATTTTTACCTGGATTATCTGCCCAAAATGTCAAATTGCTTTACCCCACACAGACAGTCCCATTCCCAAAATCTCCAGAATTTTAGACCCCAAATTTGAGTTTTTCTGTTCTATTTTTACCTGAATTGTCTGCCCGAAATGTCAAACTGCTTTACCCTACACAGGCAGTCCTTTCCCAAAATCTCCAGAATTTTAGACCCAAATTTGAGGTTTTATGAGATTTAATATTCTATTTTACCATCTGCCCAAAATGTGAAATTGCTTTACCCCACACAGGCAATCCCTTCCCCAAATCTCCAGATTTCAGACCCAAAATTTGAGTTTTTATGTTCTATTTTTACCTGAATTACTGCCACAAAGCGCTGAAACGCTTTTACCCCCTTACAGGCAGTCCCTTCCCCAAATCTCCACATTTTCAGACCCAAAATTTCAGGTTTTATGAGATTTAATGTTCTATTTTTGCCTGAATTGTCTGCCCAAAACGTTGAAGTCCAGTTACGCCCCCACACGATCCGGTCCTCCCAAATCTCCACATTTTCAGACCCCAAAATTTGAGGTTTTATGACATTTTATGTTCTATTTTTACCTGGATTATCTGCCCAAAACGTCAAATCAGTTTACCCCACAAAAGCAATCCTTTCCCCGAATCTCCACATTTTCACACCCAAAATTTGAGATTTTCTGTTCCATTTTTACCTCGATTATCTGCCCAAAATGTCAAATTGCTTTACCCCACACAGGCAGTCCCTTCCCCAAATCTCCACATTTACAGACCCAAAATTTGAGGTTTTCCAAGATGTTTTTACCTGAATTGTCTGCCCAAAACTTTAAACCGCTTTACCCCACACAGGCAGTGCCTTCCCCAAATCTTCAGATTTTCAGACCCAAAATTTGAGGTTTTATGACATTTTAGGATCTGTTTTTACCTGGATTATCTGCCCAAAATGTTGAACCACTTTACCCCACATAACCGGTCCCTTCCCCAAATCTCCACATTTTCAGACCCAAAATTTGAGGTTTTATGAGATGTTTTCACCTGAATTGTTTGCCCAAAACGTCGAACCACTTTACCCTACACAGGCAGTGCCTTCCTCAAATCTCCACATTTCAGACTCAAAACTTGAGATTTTCTGAGCTATTTTCACCTGAATTGTCTGCCCAAATGTTTACCCCACACAGGCAGTCCCTTCCCCAAATCTCCACATTTTCAGACCCAAAATTTGAGGTTTTATGTTCTGTTTTCACCTGAATTGTCTGCACAAAGCATCGAACCAGTTTACCCCACACAAGCAATCCCTCCCCCAAATCTGCAGATTTTAAGAATCAAAGTTTGAGGTTTTCCAAGATTTTCTGTTCTATTTTTACCTGAATTATCTGCCTAAAACGTCAAATCAGTTTACCCCACACAGGCAATCCCTCCCCCAAATCTCCAGATTTTCAGACCCAAAATTTGAGATTTTCTGTTCTATTTTTACCTGAATAACGATCTGCCCCAAATGTTTTACCACCACACAGGCAGTCCCTTCCCCAAATCTCCACATTTTCAGACCAAAAATTTGAGGTTTTATGAGACTTTATGCTCTATTTTTACCTGAATTATCTGCTCAAAATGTCAAATTGCTTTACCCCACACAGGCAGTCCCTTCCCCAAATCTAAACATTTTCTGACCCAAAATTTGAGGTTTTATGACATTTTAGGTTCTATTTTTACCTGAATTGTCTGCCCAAAACTTTAAACTGCTTTACCCCACACAGGCAGTCCTTCCCCCAAAATCTCCAGATCTTCACACCCAAAATTTGAGTTTTTATTTTCTATTTTTACCTGAATTGTCTGCCCAAATGTTTACCCCACACAAGCAATCCCTCCCCAAATCTCCACATTTTCAGACCCAAAATGTGAGGTTTTATGACATTTTATGTTCTATTTTTACCTGAATTATCTGCCCAAAGCATCGAACCAGTTTACCCCACACAGGCAATCCCTTCCTCAAAATCTCCAGATTTCAGACCCAAAATTTGAGGTTTGTAGATTTTTTATTTCTAGATTTTTAGCCTGAATTGTCTGCCCAAAATGTCAAACCAGTTTACTCCACACAAGCAATCCTTTCCCCAAATCTCCACATTTTCAGACCCAAAATTTGAGATTTTCTGAGATTTTAGGTTCTGTTTTCACCTGAATTGTCTGCCAAAAATGTCGAACCCCACACAGGCAGTCCCGCCCTGAATCTCCACATTTTCACACCCCAAATTTGAGTTTTTATGACATTTTATGTTCTATTTTTACCTGAATTGTCTGTCCAAAACATCGAACCAGTTTACCCCACACAGGCAGTCCCTTCTTCAAATCTCCACATTTTCAGACCCCAAATTTGAGTTTTTATGAGTTTTTCTGTTCTATTTTTACCTGAATTGTCTGCCTAAAACGTCAAACCAGTTTACCCCACACAACCGGCCCCTCCCCCAAATCTTCACATTTTCACACCCAAAATCTGAGGTTTTTCTCTTCTATTTTTACCTGAATTGTCTGCCCAAAATGTCAAACCACTTTACCCCACACAGGCAGTCCCTTCCTCAAATCTCCAGAATTTTAAACCAAAATTTAAGGTTTTATGAGATTTTCTGTTCTGTTTTTACTTGGATTATCTGCCCAAAATGTCAAACTGCTTTACCCCACACAGGCAGTGCCTTCCCCCAAATCTCCACATTTTCAGACCCAAAATTTGAGGTTTTATGAGATTTTTGGGTTCGTTTTTAAACCTGATTGTCTGCTTCAAAGCAACCAACTGATTACGCGCCACACGGCAGTCCCTTCCCGAAATCTCCAGAATTTTAGAGCAAAATCTGAGGTTGTATGAGATTTAATGTTCTGTTTTTACCTGATTGTCTGCCAAAAGTTGAACCACTTTACCACACAGGCAATCCTTCCCAAAATCTCACATTTTCAGAACCCAAAATTTGGAGTTTTTCTTTCTATTTCACCTGCAATTGTCTGCCCAAATGTACCCTCCACAGGCAGTCCCTTCCCAAATCTCCAATTTCAGACCCAAAAATTTGAGGTTTTTGAGATTTTAAGTTCCATTTTTACCTGAATTGTCTGTCCAAAACTTTAAACCAGTTTACCCCACACAACCGGGCCTCCCCCAATCTCCAAACACATTTTTCACACCCAAAATTTGAGTTTTTATGCTCTATTTTTACCTGAATTGTCTGCCCAAAGCATCAAACCACTTTACCCCACACAGGCAGTCCTCCCCAAAATCTCCACATTTCAGACCCAAATTGAGTTTTATGAGTTTTCTGTTCTTTTTCAACTGAATTTGTCTGCCCAAATGTCAATCCCACTTTACCCCACACAGGCAGTCCCCTCCCCCAAATCTCCATTTTCAGACCCAAAATTTGAGTTTTTATTTTCTATTTTTACCTGAATTGTCTGCCCAAATGTTAACCCCTCACAGGCAGTCCCTTCCCAAAATCTCCACATTTTCAGACCTAAAATCTGAGATTTTTATGACTTTTACTGTTGCTAAAATTCTTTACCTGGAATTACTGCCAAAATGTCGAACCACTTTACCCCACACAGCCAGTCCTGTCCCCCAAATCTCCACATTTTCAGACCCAAAATGTGAGATTTAGGTTCCATTTTACCTGAACTTGTCTGCCCAAAATGTCAAAACCAGTTTACTCACAACAGGCAGTCTCCGCTCCCAAATTCCAACTCTCACACCCAAAATTTGAGTTTTTCTGTTCTATTTTTACCTGAATTGTCTGCCCAAAACATTGAACCAGTTTACCCCTTACAGGCAGTCTGTCCCCCAAATCGTCACATTTTCAGACCCAAAATTTGAGGTTTTGTGAGATTTTAGGTTCTGTTTTCACCTGAATTATCTGCCCAAAGCATGTGAAAGAGCCTTACCTCCAACACAGGCATCCCTCCCCAAATCTCCACATTTTCACACCCAAAATTTGAGTTTTTTCTGTTCTATTTTTCAACCTGAATTGTCTCCCAAATGTTTACCCCTCACAGGCAGTCCCTCCCCCAAATCTCCACATTTTCAGACCCAAAATTTGATGTTTTATGGGATTTTAAGTTCCAATTTCACCTGAATTTGTCTGCCCAAAAGCATTAATCCACTTTACCCCACACAGGCAGTTCCCATCACCAATCTCCCAGAATGTTAACCAAAATGAGGTTTTATGAGATTATATGCTCTATTTTTACCTGAATTGTCTGCCCAAAATGTCAAACTGCTTTACCCCACACAGGCAGTGCCTTCCCCAAATCTAAACATTTTCTGACCCAAAATTTGAGATTTTCTGAGATTTTGGGTTCTGTTTTTACCTGAATTGTCTGCCTGAAGCATTGAACTCCTTTACCCCACACAACCGGCCCCTCCCCCAAATCTTCACATTTTCAGACCCAAAATTTGAGATTTTCCGAGATTTTAAGTTCTATTTTCACCTGAATTATCTGCCCAAAATGTCGAACCACTTAACCCCATACAGCCAGTCCCTTCCCCCAATGTCCAGATTTTCAGACCCAAAATTTGAAGTTTTCCAAGATGTTTTTACCTGAATTGTCTGCCCAAAACTTTAAACTGCTTTACCCCTCACAGGCAGTGCCTTCCCCAAATCTCCACATTTTCACACTCAAAATTTAAGTTTTTCTGTTCTATTTTTACCTGAATTGTCTGTCCAAACCTCCGAACGGCCCCATTTCTGACGGGAGAGATGAGATTTGCCAGGGAGGTGACTCGTGCTAAAGGCCGGACCCGTTTGGTGCTCGGCTCCTGTAAAACAAAAACACAACAATTTGTCCCTGGCTCCTGCCAATTTCTCATTCAAATGTTCTCAAAAAGAACATTTTTTTTGTTCTTCCAAAAAAAAACAAAACACAAACCCACTTAAGGAGTAGAGAATTTGGAAACACCCATTAACTTTAAAAAAGCCATGAAATATTTATCTGAACTTAAGGCTAAAATTAAAACTGCAAAGTTCTTTTTTTTTTTAATTTTTTTTTTTTATGTTAAAAGGCTGAAAAGAATTCAATAAAGCTCCAGCAAGGGATTTGTTCTGCTTTGAACAAAATAAGATTTAAGTGTTGTCTGACACAAAAAGGAGCTGGGATTTGACATTCTCTCTTGTCTCAATTTTTTCCTCAGCGGGAAAAGAACGTGGGGTTTTTTTTTTTTTTTATTTTTTTTTTTTTTATTTTTTTTTAATTTTTTTTTAAATTTATTTGGAGAGCTTGAGCAGCAGAAAGGCCCCAGACAGTTTTTTTCTTTTTTTTTTTTTTTTTAAAGTAGCAAAGAACCACGAGCATGAACATTCCTGGAGGGACACGAATGCACGGAGCAGAAAAATCAAATACTTTCAGGGTACAAAGTTTTCCTCCCTCCTCGCTCTTCCCCCCCCATGCAATAATTGCAATTTATTACACTTTGTTCTTTTGGAAAAATGGAAGCTTTTTTCAGTTTTCCCTCCTCCTGTTCTCCTTCAACCCATGCAATAATTGCAATTTTTCTTGCATTTTTAGGTTCAAAAAATTGAGCTTTTTATAAAGTTTTCTCCTCCTGTTGTTTCCCATCCCATAACTTTTATAAAGTTATAAAGTTGTTTCCCATCCTGTGCAATAATTGCAATTTTTCCTGCACTTTTAGATTTGAAAAATGGAGTTTTTTACAAAGTTTCCGCCTCCTTTTTTTCCCACACCCCCTGTGCAATAATTGTATTTTTTCTTGCATTTAGATTTGAAAAAATGAGTTTTTTACAAAGTTTCCTCCTCTTGTTGTTCCCCACCCCGTGCAATAATTGCAATTTTTTCTAATACCTTTAGATTTGAAAAATGGAGCTTTTTACAAAGTTTCCTCCTCCTTTTTTTCCCCATCCCATGCAATAATACAATTTTTTCCTGCACTTTTAGATCTGAAAAATGGAGCTTTTTACAAAATTTCTCCTCCTGTTCTTCTTCAACCCGTGCAATAATTCCAATTTTTCTTGCATTTAGATTTGAAAAATTGAGCTTTTTACAAAGTTTCCTCCTCCTCCTGCTCTTCCCCATCCTGTGCAATAATTGCAATTTTTCCTGCACCTTTAGATTTGAAAAATGGAGCTTTTTACAAAATTTCTCCTCCTGTTCTTCCCCACCCCATGCAATAATTGCATTTTTTTCTGCACCTTGCTTACATTTGAAAGTCAAAGCTTTTTACAAAATTTCTCCTCCTCCTGTTGTTCCCCACCCCCGTGCAATAATTGGAATTTTTCCTGCACCTTTAGATTTGAAAAATGGAGCTTTTTACAAAGTTTCCTCCTCCTGTTGTTCCCCACCCCCTGCAATAATTGGAATTTTTCTTGCATTTATATTTGAAAAATGGAGCTTTTTACAAAGTTTCCCCCTCCTTTTTTTCCGCAGCCCCTCCAATAATTGCAATTTTTCTTGCATCTTTAGATTCAAAAAATGGAGTTTTTTACAAAGTTTCCTTCTCGTGCTCTTCCCCACCTCATGCAATAATTGTATTTTTTCTTGCATATAGATTTGAAAAATGGAGTTTTTTAACAGTTCCTCCTCCCTGTTTCTTCCACCGTGCAAATTGCAAATTTTTTCACATACCTTAAATTTGAAAGTCAGAGCTTTTTACAAAATTTCTCCCTCCCCTGCTTTTCTCCACCCCATGCAATAATTACAATTTTTCTCACACCTTTAAATCTGAAAAAAATGGGAGCTTTCCAAAGTCTCCTCCTCCTGCTCTTCCCCACCCCATGCAATAATTGCAATTTTTCTTAGCACTTTTAGATTTGAAAAAATGAGCTTTTTACTAAAGTTTCCCCCCCCTTCTCCCAACCTGTGGCAATAGTTTGCCCTTGCTGGAAGTGACAACGTGAAAAATAAAACTAAAATAAATAAATAAGATTATAGCGTTTTAATTAATAAGTTTTTAATTAATAGGTTTTTAATTAATATGTTTTTAATTAACAGGTTTTTAATTAATTGAATAGGTTTGATAAGGACTTTGCTATTAGGTTTCAAAAACCCAAAGTTGGAGACTTTGGGACGTCGCTGTCGCCATTCCCGGCCCAGTTTGCCTTTGCTGGGAAATGAGAAATGTTGAAAATAAAACTAAAAAATAATAAGATTATAGAACGTTTTTAATTAATAGATTTTTAATTAATTAAAAAGGTTGATAAGGACCTTGCTATTTAGGTTTTTTTAAAAACCCAAGTTGGAGACTTTGGGAGTCGCTGTCGCCATCCCGGCCCAGTTGCTTGCTGGGAAGGGACAAACGTTTGAAAATAAAACTAAAAAAAATAAATAAAAAATATAGAATAGCTTTTTAATTAAACAGTTTTTAATTAATAAATAGGATTTCATAAGGACTTGCTATTTAGTTTTTAAAAGACCCAAAAAGCAGAGACTTTGGACGTCGCTGTCGCCATTCCCGGCCACATTGCCTTGTGCTGGGAAGAACAAACGTTTTAAAAAATAAAACCTATAAAAAATAAATAAAGAATCAAAAGTGCAATAAGAACACCCAGAGCTGGATTCCTGCCACGAGACTGAGCAGGAATAAAAGCTGCGTCCGGGTCAGATCTGATTTCAGCCCTGCCCACACGCGCATTGAGAAATGGAAGGAGGAGGAGGAGGTAAGATTCACCCTGACTCACCCTGAGCTCACCTAAACCGCGCAAGAGGAAACATGAAATAGAAACATTTAATCGAGCCGTGCAGGAAGCGAAAAAAAACAGAAACAAAGAAAAAGAAAAAAAAAAAAAAAACTTGCACAGGACAGAGTGTGCTGGAAACGTTTGGGGGGGGGGGGAAAGTGGGGGCAAGTTTCAAAGGAAGCTGGAAAAATGGGGAAAAGCTGGAAAAATGGTGAAAAGCTGAAAAAGTGTCCTCAGCTGGGTTTAAAAAGTCTCCTCAGCTGGGTTTTTAAAAAAAGAAAAAAAAAAAAAAAAAAAACAACTTGCACAGGACAGAGTTGTGCTGGAAACGTTGGGGCAGTGGCAGAGTTCAGAGGGAGCTGTAAAAATGGGGAAAAAGCTGTAAAAATGGGGAAAAAGCTGTAAAAATGGGGAAAAAGCTGTAAAAATGGGCGAAAAGCTGTAAAAATGGGGAAAAGCTGTAAAAATGGGGAAAAAGCTGTAAAAAGTCTCCTCTGCTGGGTTTAAAAAGTGTCCTCAGCTGGGTTTAAAAAAAGTCTCCTCAGCTGGGTTTAAAAAGTGTGCTAAGCTGGTTTAAAAAGTGCCTCGCTGGTTTAAAAGTGGTCCTCACTGGGGTTTAAAAAGTCTCCTCAGCTGGGTTTAAAAAGTCTCCTCAGCTGGGTTTAAAAAGTCTCCTCAGCTGGGTTTAAAAAGTCTCTCGCTGGTTAAAGTGTCCTCAGCTGGGGTTTAAAAGTCTCCTCAGCTGGGGTTTAACAGTCCTCCTCAGCTGGGTTTAAAAAGTCTCCTCAGCTGGGTTTAAAAAGTCTCCTCAGCTGGGTTTAAAAAGTGTCCTCAGCTGGGTTTAAAAAGTCTCCTCAGCTGGGTTTAAAAAGTGTGCAAAGCGGGTTCAAAAAGTCTCCTCAGCTGGGTTTAAAAAGTCTCCTCAGATGGGTTTAAAGAAGTGTCTCTCAGCTGGGTTAAAAAGTGTTCCTTCATCCGGGTTTAAACCAAGTGTCCTCAGCCGGGTTTTAAAAAGTCTCCTCAAGCTGGGTTTAAAAAGTGTCCTCAAGCTGGGTTTAAATAGGACACCAGGAACTCCTCACTGAGCTCCAGACTGGGATAGTCAGGAAAAGTTTGAGGCAGACGGTTGGAAAGTTAGGCCTGGCTTAAAGACGACAAGGAAGTTTGAATGGATTGCAGATGTTTCTGAGTGGAAAAAGGGAGGGGTTTAATTCCAGAAAATGGGATTTCAGTGCTGTGGGATAAAGAGAGCCAAGAGCAGGGAGGTTCCAGACACAAAACCACCCACGGCTCCGGCATGGCCAGGGTTATAAATAGCCTGGAAAAGCAAAAATGTGACACTGAAAATAAAAAAGCTCGGCTTAGGGAGAGGCTCCAGCGGGGCACTGGGGATGGGTCACAGCCCATTCCATGTGGCTTTCCCAGCACATCTGAAGTGACAAATGTGCAGCAGGAATTCCTCAATTCGCCACGGCAAAAGGATATTTTTCCTCTTAAAAGGAAAAAAAAATTAAAAAAAAAAAAATAAAATAAATAAAAAAAATCTACTTTGCGTCCTGTGAGTGCCTCCTCAGACACGGCTTCCACTGCCAAAAAAAAAAAATAAAAAAACAAACCCGTCTGTTTTCTTCCTCTGAGCGCTGTCGTTTGATCCCACAGCAGCAGGAGGAAAATTTAAAAAATAAAAAAATAAAATAAAAAAATAAATAACCCTCCTCTCCTTGGAAACTCCGCCTCCCCTGAGCTCAGCCTGGGTCATGTACTCCCCTCCCAGCCGGTGTAAGCGAGACCCTGCGGCGGTGTCAGTTCCTGCGGATAGACTCGGCCTTAGGAGGGGTTTTTTTTTTTTTTTTTTTAGCAAACAATGAATCTCCTGTCTTCAGGCCGTATCCTGACAGGAGCCGGCTCAGAATAAAACCTGCGAGGTTTCTGCAACAAACCGGGGCTGTTAAGTAATTAAAAGCCAGCGGGGCAAACAATTCCCTATCAGGATTTATTTTTTTTCTCCCGGAACTTTATTAAAATTAACACATCACCAGCACGGCCACTAAGCTAATTTAACACCAGGCGTGATTTCACACTCCAGAAATTTCTTTTAAGCGTTTCTAAAAGCGCGGCTTAACTCATTAAAACCTTGCTCGAAAGAAAAGCAGGTTTTACATTTGAGCGAGGTTTTTCTGCATAACCCATAACCTTTCCCCTTTTTTTTTGGGTAATAATTAATAATTACCTCTATTATTGGGTATAATTATGGGTTTTTCAAGGATCTTTTACTCAGGCAAACCCACGAAACGATGTTTATACGCGAGAAAAAAAAACTTTTCCCCCGAGCCCTACTCAGAAAAAGGGATTTTTTTTTTGTTTTAGTCACCGGCCTAAGGAATTCCTGCCAGAAAGAATCATCGTCACCTGAGCACCTCGATGTAAAGAGTCACACCAGAGGGATTGCTGAGTTTGAATTGTTCTGGAAATCAGCTAGGCCCACATCTTTCCTAAATCCAACTCCCCACCAAAAACTCAGCTCAGAAGCGTTGGACACTCAGAATTAAAGATTTAATCCTCCCAGATTGTTTGGGCTCCAACCTTCCTAAATCCACCCCCACCAAAAACTCAGCTCAGAAGTGTTGGAAACTCAGAATTAAAGGCGATTTCTGAGTTTGAAATTGTTCTGGAATCAGATTTGGGCTCCACACCTTTCCTAAATTCAACTCCCCACCAAAAACCAGCTGCACGAAGTGTTGGAAAACTCAGATTAAAGATTTAATCCGCCTCCAGAGATCGCGTTTGCTTCCAATCTTTCCTAAATTCAAACTCCCCAAAACAGGCACATCCACCAAAAAAAACTCAGCTCAGAAGCGTTGGAAACTCAGAATTAGAGGAGATTTAATCCCCTCCCAGAGATTTGGTTTGGGCTCCACACCTTTCCTAAATCCAACTCCCCACCAAAAACAAGCTCAGCTCAGAAGCGTTGGAAACTCAGAATTAAAGATTTACTCCTCTCGCAGAGATCTGGTTTGGGCTCCACACCTTTTCCTAAATCCCAGACTCCCACCAAAAACTCACCTCAGAAAGCGTTGGAACTCAGAATTGAAAGGCGATTTAATCCCCTCTCCAGAGATCTGGCTTTGGGCTCCATCACCTCTCCACATCTTTCCTAAATTCAACTCCCCAAAACAAGGCACATCCACCAAAAACTCAGCTCAGAAGCGTTGGGAAACCTCAGAAATTTAAAGATTAATCCCGCCCAGAGTTGTTTGAGCTCCACACCTTCCTAATATTCAACTCCCGCAACAAGGCAGCAGCCACCCAAAAACTAAGCTCAGAAGTGTTGCAACTCAGATTAAGGCGATTAATCCCCTCCCAGAGATCTGGTTTTGGGCCCACACTTCCTAAATCCACACTCCCACCCAAAAACTCACTCAGAAGGTTGGAAAACTCAGAATTACAGGTGATCTGAGTTTGAAATTGTTCTGACAATCAAGAACTTAGGCTCCACACCTTTCCCTAAATTCAACTCCCCAACAAGGCACATCCACCAAAAAATCCCGAACAGCTCAGAAGTGTTGGAAACTCAGAATTAAAGGCGATTTCTGAGTTTGAAATTATTCTGGAATCAGACTTAGGCTCCACACCTTTCCTAAATTCAACTCCCCAAAACAAGGCACAGCCACCAAAAACTCAGCTCAGAAGTGTTGCGTTGGAAACTCAGAATTAAAGATTTACTCCCCTCCCAGAGATTTGGTTTGGGCTCCACACCTTTCCTAAATCCAACTCCCCACCAAAAACTCAGCTCAGAAGCGTTGGACACTCAGAATTAAAGGCGATTTACTCCTCCACTGCCGCATCACAGCTCAGGATTGGTTTGTGTTATTTCTCCCCCAACATCTGCTTTCCCTTTTGCACAATGAGATTGCCCAAGTTTGGCTGTCGCAAAGCCGGGAGGATTTGCAGAGCTGGTGACTCGGCGCTGAGCCCTCAAAAAAAAAAAAAACCCAGCCATGTCTGGAAGACGCCTTTTTTTTTTTATTTTTTTTTTTTTTTTTTAAACTTTTCCACCGTCACCTCGCCACTAATCTCGGCAATAAAACCCAGCCCAAGGCCAGCCTAGCCCTACCTGGCTGCTGAACTTTTGCTCCTGTCGCAGCATGGAACCTCAAAATATGCAATCTACATAACAACGAGCGATAAAAATAACAAAACTTTAAGAAAACAAACCAACCCTCAAAAGCCTCACACACCCCTCGAGCGGTTTTTTTTTTTTTTCTCGGTTAAGCAACTAAACAAGCACTAATAGAAAAATCCGCGTCAATGGAATTGAAACGCTGAGACACGGGCGATGTTTTTAATGAAAAAGGGCGACTTTTACTAAAAAACAGGAGGATTTAATAAAAAGCCAGCTGGGAAAAGTAGGGTCGGTGAGGCGCACCGAGATTGATTTTGGCTCACTATTGTTAACCATGACGCTTAAAATATATATATAAAATATACCTATATGTATATATGTGTTGCGTCTATGTATGTGTATAAGAAAGATACATCATAATACAGGGACCTTTAAATATAGTTTAAATCAGCTGGGTGAGAGGCCAAGATTGGTTTTTGTGTTGCCTGGTCTCACTCTTCAGGGGCTATAATATATATAATATATAACTGTATAATAAAAAATACAATGAGTCTGAGTTTAATATATTTAAATAAAGAGTTTTTAAAAAATCGCTTGGGTGAGAGGGCCAAGATTGGTTTTGGTGCCTGGTCTCACTTTCAAGGGCTATATATATATATGTATATTAAAAACAATGAAGTATGAGTTTTTAATATAATTTATATAAGAGTTTTAAATCGCTGGGTGAGAAGGCCAACTGATTGTTTGGTTGCCTGGTCTCACTCTTCAGTGGCTATATATTATATATGTATAAAAAAATACATGAGTATGGTTTTTAATATATTTATAAGAGTTTTATAAAATCGCTGGGTGGAGAGGGCAAGATGGTTTTGTTGCCTGGTCCCACTCTTCAGGGCTATGAGCTTAAATACATAAATAAATAAATAAATAAATAAATAAATAATAGAATAATACGTATATAAAATACATGAGTAATGAGTTTAATATTTATACAGAGTTTTTAAGTCGCTGGCTTGCCCCGCGCTCCGCCGCTCCCCCTAGGCGCGGGGAGCGGGACCTGAGGGGGCTGAGGCGCTTCCCCCCCGACACTTTCCCCTCAAATAAACTCCATTTTTCCCGTGTCCCGCTCACCTCCTGCTCCCTGAAGTGCTGGTTCTGCGCGTCGATCCACCCTAGTGTGAGAAAAAATAAAGAAAAAAAAAAGGCGGGATAGTCCTTTTGAATGGGACCAGCCCCGCCCAGCTCACGTGAAGCCACCATGGCCATCGGAACCCCCGAGGTTCCGCGAACTCCTCAGCCGGCGCTCAACGCGCTCTGAGCCCGCCGCGCGCCGCTCCGCCGACCCCACCGCAGGGGGCGGGGCCAACACGGGAAACCACGCCCACTTAGCGCCAAACCACGCCCCTTAGCGCCAAACCACGCCCCTCTGATCCAAACCACGCCCCTTTGCGCCAAACCACGCCCCGTCATGCCCGGCGCGCTCCGGACCCGCTCGGGAGCCTCAAATTCTTCCAAATTTCCCCAATAAAAAAATCTTTTTTCCTCTGCTCAGCGCATCTTGAAGCAGCTCTGGGGCTCCTCAGACCGGAGGGCGTGAGCTCCGGGAGTGCTGCGCAGAGCGTGTGGGGTGATGGGGCCTGGAGCATCTCCGTGCCCAGGAGGTCAGGGAGATGAGCTGGGGG